>CAIGRS010336509.1:0-12190 GCA_903798395.1 Fraxinus floribunda
TGTCTCAATATAATACTAATAAGGGTTGAGTTGGGTCGGTTCCAATCGGGTTTGTATGTATTGGGCTAAATTAGAATTGATAAATTGGTAATTGAATGTTTTTATTTATGAAATAATTTTATTTGTTATGAAATGATTTTATTTATTTAATTAATTTGTTAATTTGTTTAGAAAAAAATAAAATAATTTAATTAATTCAATAAAAAAATTATTTAGTTTCGAGTCTCATTCGGTTCTTCGATTCTTGGTCTAGACCCAAGACCCGACTCAAACCTTTTGGTTCTCGATTCGGGTACCCGTTCGGGTCTTTAACTTATGAAGAACGGCTCGGTTCGGTTCGATTCGATTCGGGTTCGATTCGGTTCGGATATTTTGGACACCCCTACATGGAAGAGACACTGATGCTCCTTTGTAAAAGCACCCGCCCATTGGCCACCGGTGGAATAGTCGACGCGGTTTTGGGATCAATCCATATTTTCTTGGCTGCCATAAATTTTTTGAAAATCAAAGACTCTGAAAATTAATAATATGGATGAAGAAATACTTATTTATATCTTAAAAGAAATTTTGTTCTTGGTGTTAGATTTTACGTAGTAATTACTAATTTTCTGGTAACTAATTCTTCTATAGCTGTATTTCCGTAATCAGTTGTTAAAAACAATTTTGAATTGAATGATCACTTTCACTTACAAAGGTAAAGACATTAAGATAATGTTTGTATTAAATAAATCATTTAAGCTAGCTGTTGACGATGGTCGGTCGGTCGGTCACTTTGTTACAATTTTGTCTATTTCCATTAATTTTATTAAAGACAAAGAGGTCACTTGATATCATTATAGTTTGTAAATGTATATATTTCCATTTATTTTTTACTTGGAATCAATTGAATAAATGCAAAGTGTCGGCTTCACTTGCTGCAAAGGTTTGCTAAAGCTTCGAAAGTTTATATATATATAAGTAACTAACAAGTTGATTTTAGAATAAATAACTTTTTATTAATCAGAATTAAAAATAAGTTACTTATTTCTTAACTTTAACTTTAACTTTAACATAATCACTTGCAACGTAATAAAAGGAAGAAAAACGCAACTTATCAGAACATATTTCGAAACAGAAGGCAACTTTTTCTTTCCTTCCTCTTGCTGGTTCCTTCCAGCCTCAAGACCTAAGAATCCAGCAAATCATTGGATATGTTTATAGGTCATTCAAAGAAACTCAAAAATGGCTTCAATTTCCAGTTCCATTCATACATTTCCTCTCCCTTTTGATCTGTACTCATATCTTCTAGCCCAGAAAAGATAATTCATGAAATTCAATCCACTTAGAGCACACAGTAGCCAGTAAAATCTCTCCAAGTGATACTGATTCAAGTTGGCACCTGATAGCCATGGTTTGTGCTTCGAATCATCCGTTAAACTGTTAACTGATGACACAATTGCAGTGCTAAGATAATATCCCATTGCCAATGATGCCCAAGATAGAGAAGTAGCCAGAGATCTCATGTTAAATGGCGCTTCGGTGAAGAAAAATTCGAGCAGCCCAGCTAAGGTGAACAAGTCCGCTGATCCAATAAACAAGTACTGGAAAGTGATGTAGAAGAATGTAATGGGCAGTGGTTTGGTTGAGTCGAGTAGTTTTGATTCTGTAGCCACTTTCTTGCGCTTGATTTCAACCAAAGCTGCTATAGCCATGGCTATGATGGAGAGGACTAGACCGACTCCAATGCGCTGTAAGTGAGTGATGCCTGTCTCGGTTTTTGTTATTCGACGAGTGAATGGGATTATGATGTGATTGTAGACTGGTGCGAGTGTCATAATGAAGATTACGGGGAAAACAGGGAGCGAAGCAGGGGGGATTTTTAGGGAGCCGAGCTTCGTGTTCATTGTAGCAGCTTGTTGAACTGAAAATGTGGAAAGTTGAGCAAGGCAGCAATTGAGCATGATGGTGCAGGCAAAAATGGGGAGCATTTTTATTACAACCTTAACTTCTTCAACTTGCTGTACTGAGCACTTTAGTGTTTCACTGACTGGTTTGTCAAGAGCCGCTCTGTTGAGGAACTTCAGACTTTCAGACGGAGCTTCAAATGTTGCCCCCAAAACTCTGCCATTTTCTATCGCAACTACTTCCTTGGAGTCGGGAATTGGAGAAGGGCTTGTCGCCATACTCACCACAACATTGCTTGAACTTCTCGGCTTGAATGCATTCAGTAAGGCAGAAATAAGGACCTGTGCAAAGAATCAGGTAGTGTTAAGGATCTGTGCAAAGAATCAGGTAGTGTTAAGGATCATAAATGGAGAAAAAAAATATAATTAAACCCATGTTTGGTTTGAATTAAAATCTCAAGTCAAAGTCAACAATTAATTTTAACCATTCATTTTATGGGATCCACAACTTTTCAATCACAAATTTCATCAACTTTTATCAAAATCTACTAAACATCTTACTTTAATCTACGCGAAACAGGGGCTAACTTAATCCAATGCGAACATATCATATTCGAGTTTCATAACTACTCTCAAACTCTGAGGTCCTGATAAAGGAGGAGGGTTGCAATCGGTTTATAGCCAGTGTAAAACAAATATTGTCAAATCTTATAACACGAGTCCTAATATACATTGCAAGTTCATCTCATCTCACAGTTAGACATAGTAAGACACTTGATGATCAGTCAACTCGCTAATTGCCTAATCTCCACTAGTATTACCTAACACGCGGGGTTTAGTGTATGATTTTCTAAGGCGGCGATGTTACCTTAAATATAGTTGTAAGTGGACTTCCTTGAGGTATCTTGTTCCTGTAAAACCTTGAACCAGATAAAAAGATTGGAATTGACAACAATATTGTGAAAGTGGAAATTCCAAGCCCCCATTCCCACCCCATATTGTCTTCAATCCATACCACTAGTGTCACAGCAATTAAAGCACCACAAGAAAGGCAAAAGACATAGTAGTTGAAGAAAGTTGATCTTTGCTTCCTTCCTCCAGGCGTATTTTCATCGAACTGTTCAGCTCCATGGGCCGGTAGTGCTCCCTTTATACCTCCGACCCCGAGCGCCACCAGATAGAGGCTTAAGAAAAGCATTGTAGCTTTGGCACCATGAACTTTCTGGCATGGAATGTTGGGGGTGGTAGGGATACATTTTGGTGGCTTTAGGGATTCCGAATGTGCTTGAACTGTGAGTATTACCAAGCCCTGTTCCATATATATAATCACAGGCTTCAAGTATTAGTAGCACGTGGATTGAACAGCACTCGGCAGTTTAATACACAAAACTTAACTGGTTAAAACTGTGTTCATTATGATGTCAATGTCTATCTAGTACTGTATAAAATTGTGTAGTAAGTATAAACTTAGACATTATAAAGAAGCATATTGCCACCTTTCTAGGTGGCTACATTTTATACATTCAATTAAATGAGTCGTTTGACTTTGCATTTAAATGAATCTAGCATTTCACGTCATGTAATTGTCACTTAGATTGATGCTTAACACCAATAATAATGATTAGCATTACTCTATAAAAAAATGAGTGATTTGATAAAAAAAATTCATTTATGAAATCTAACCTATTGTATCAAAATACTACAAGAATATGTTTGCACAATTAGTTCTCTTTACCACATGGGTTCTTTCCATCCATCAAGAATTAGGATTTTCCTTCACAAGGTTTTTAGGCCCAATTTGGGCTAAATTCCAACGGCCACCACCATTAGAATGTGCCCTTGAGTTTTGCTCGAGTGAATAGCTTTCTCGAGAATGTTTGATACATTGAACTAAAAATGAAAAATAATAATTTTATCGCACATCAGTGTGATTATTTTTTTCGTACAATTCAACGTACTAATTATAGTTATTGACTGAAAATTCTAGAGACGCAATATTTGTATGTAGTTTCTAAACTAGCCATGATATGTTACTAGACTTACTTTTCACTAACAATTACGAGTTTTCACATGTATTCTTTCCATTCAACAAAAATGGTTCACAAGGTACCCTATTCTGAACCAAATTCCAATGGTCACCACTCATTGTGCCCTAATGTACGAGTATCCTACTCGAGCACATTAGATAAGTTGGGCTAAACTTGATAACTAACAAATTTTTAACCACACTTTAAATCTTATACACCTCCTTCTTGCCCAACTTGATACAGAAAATGCTTCTCAAATCTCAAGCCTAAGCTATTCTTGTGGCCATACAAAAATTATATAATATTTCTATGCTGACCATGACATGTCACTCTAGTGATGTTGCTTATTGAATGTGATGGAATGCAGGGTTGGGTCATTGCTAAAGGAAGTTACAATTAAATACAAGTCTTACCAAAATGGCCACCACACACCTGTTCCATCAAGATGCACTGATATGTTATTAATGGTTATATCTTAAAATTGATTTCCGTTATAAACCATCAACATATACAATACTAAACAATATTAAGAAAACTGTATTGTCTGGTGTAGTATTACGTACAAAATACTTTCTTATTTTTTGTTATAATATAAGACAAAATTATACGTTATCTCGTTGAATATTTCACCTACATATAACGAAGTGTAATAAGAATATAATTGTCTTTAACAAAAATATATAAAATATATTATCTTTTATGATTTGCTTGAATAGCACTATTGAATTAATTAAAATCATAATATATTGTACGTAAAAGTTTGTTAGATAACAAATTATAATATTGTATGATTTGCTTGGTAGGGCAAATTATATTTGTCATCTTCAAATAATTGAGGAAAAATAAAAAAATCAAAGAAGAAAGAGATGAACCATAAAAAGGAGATTTTAAAGTGTTTTTTTGATATGTAGCCACGTGATGACTTGTGAACTTGGGATATGATCGAAGATTTTAGGCACTTTTGCATTAATTCTCCACCCTCTTATGAACAATATTTTGATCCAAGTGTCACTTTTTTTTTCTATAGAAATTGAAATATATTTAAAATATTTTGACTAATTACAAAACCCAAATTAAATACTTCCAAAAAGTTTAACGATTGAACGTGAGCTATTATTTTTATATGGCTCGTCATAAAAAAAAATTCAAATAAATTTACGCGATCTTAAAATATCTAGCATAGGAAAACTTTGTGCCTGTGTATGTACGCAATTTCAATTTTCAATCATCATTTTCCTTCAAAAATAAAAAAAAAATAATAATATTATGCCCCTTTTTGGTGGGGATTAAAATCACATTTTTAGTAAATTTTGATAATAATTAATAAAATATGTGATTGAAAATTGACTTTAACTTAAATTAAAACTTAGATGTTAATCCCTACTACGTACAAGTTGAGAATCATCTTCATGTGATGTGACAAATGAGATGTGATGAAATACTAAGATCAATTAGATCATCACAATTTATACATACCATTATACACAAAATAAAGGGGTGTATGCATCAAAATGTGTGAAGGCATTATTACTTCGTAATTTCACATTTTCCAACTTATTTTCTGAAACACAAAATTAAATTCTATCCCATGTGCAGTTCATTAATTCAGTTCGAAATATTTTACATACTTTACAGTATTTTACAATATAATAAGTCAAAATTATTAGCCTTCTCGTGAAATATCTCACTTCTTTAATTTCGTTTAATCTTATATTCGAGCACACAAAACACGTCATGACTTGTTTGATAAGGTCGGGAAATGTAACGAACGGTCGAGTTCTATACAATATCACATATCAAACGTATACGAGAAATGAGATGAAATCAGAAGTGGGAATAGGGTTGTGATTAATATTACCAGGAATTCAATGACCGTACTTATGAGGTAGATATAATAAGTGGTGAAGAAAGCATCCGACAAGAAGCCACCAAGAAGGGCAAGAAGAAAGGCAGTTCCCATGAAATTAGTAACTGAATTTGCTGATTCCGAGGGTGAGAGATTCATGTATTCAGACAGGTATAGCACCAAGTTGCTTGCATTTGCTAAATATGCCAAGTTCTCCAAAACCTCCACAACTGTCCCAATTACATTAGGGAAATTATTAGGAGAAAACGAAAGAAAAAAAGCCCCCCCCCCCCCCCCCACCCCCCCCCCCCCTCCCCCTTTTTTCATATATTAAATATTGAGACATTCAAGATGGTTCGAAATGTTTATAACTTCAACAAGATTCTTGTGATCAAATTCAAAATAATTTGTACTAGGGTTGGATGTTAGAGTTTTCCAAGAATTGCAAAAGTGTATCCAAATGAACTCGAAAATTTGTTTAATCGTGAGACAATATGCGTTAGAAAGTAACAAATTTCTCTTAAAGAAATGAGGAAGATTTGAAAGAGGTCAATCTTTAGAAACAATAAAGCATATGTATCCAAGATGAGTGAAGAGGTTCAGTGTGAAAGTGAACATTTTCTAAGATTTAATTGACCTTGTGGCCAGCAGAGAATCTTATTCTCTTTGTGGTAGTCTAGATTTTAATTTAATTTAAAGCAAAAAAATCATTTCGTTGAGCTCGAATTGTTTGCGAGTTAAATTCTATTTCATTTACGATTAAAATTACGTGTTCTAGTATCCTAGGAACGATAAAGAGAAGTTGATCAAGGTTTATTTACCCAAAACAAAAGAGGCAGCCAGCATGCCACCATGGAAGCCTTTCAGTGCAGGTCTGTTCCTGTAATCTACATAGCCATCCCATGTGCCCATCTGGTTTTCTACTTCCTGAATCAACATCATGAAGTTCAAGCCATTTATGAAGAAGATAGATATATACATGCATATGTTTGCTTCAATATATGCAAAAAAGTTGGAGGAAGCAAAGAAAGAAGAGGAACCCACCATTTTCCCCTTGTTTTCTTCAACAAGGGTGAGTAGAAAGTGGAGGTGTAGTAGAATTAAGAAGATTGATATTTTTGTTTCTTCTTTTTTCCCTTTGGGAATCAAATAGGAAAGGAAATTAAACAAAGTGGGTGATTTAAAGAGTTGGAGAACGGGTCATGTTGAACCCATAAAATGTACATATCATGTGGCCAACAGTTAACAATTCCTCCTAGATACCTTCTTGCACACTTAGAACACAATGTTAGTCACTTGTGACCTTTTTCTAGTGGTGATGGAAGCGCCCATGAACATTCCAACGATCAAGTCAGTCAATGATATGGAAATAAAAGTGGAACGTTAATGTGACGAGAACCACTATTTTTATAGAAGGTGAAAGTAGGAAGACAAAGTATCTATTTTGTGTACGGAGTTGTATTGCCTTTAAAAAGGCAGTAAGCGTGAGTACATATAGGGAATAAGGTGGATTTGGGGTCATTAGATGGAGGGGCATGAAGCCTCATATGCTAGTGGAATTGTCTCATCCTAGGTATCAATCAATTAATTAATTCCTAGGTGAGCGCCCATTTAATGCTCCCTGACAAGTAGATTCATGACTTGACTTTTTGACGTCCACCGTACAAACGCCACATCAATCAATCATATAAAGATTTCATTTTAGATAAATCTTTGTATAAAAAATCTCATGGTTAATAGAGACGAGGCAATGTGATAATATCTTAGCATCGGGTGTTGGGTGTTGTTCCCCCTAATATCACTTCGGCGCCTCGATCGAATGGCTAACATATATATGGACCACTCTCCTCGGCACTTTGGTGCTTCGGTGAGTGTGGGGTGACGTTAAGTGCGGGCTTTGTTGGCTGCCATGTTAACGATGATCTGGAGCTTCCTTATGAGAGGTATAACAGGTCCAACTCCAAGAGAATAGTCTATGCCATTTAGAAAAATGGTGTAAGTTATAGACCCTTTACAAATGAGTATATATATTTTTTTTCTTTTTATTATAAATATATATGCTTTTGTGTCGCGATATATTGACAGGTGTGTTAATATTGAACTGAATTAGATTGAGCCCATGTTTGGTGGAAATTATAATCAGATTTTTAGTAGATTTTAAAATAGTGCAAGTTATGAAATGTGTAGTTGAAAAGTTATGAAACCCATGAAATAGGTGATTAAAATTTATTGTTGACTTTAATTTAAATTCAAATATAGGTTTTAATCCCTAACAAACATGGGTTAATTATTAGATTGAACTCTTAACAGCTTATTTGATTTTCATTATTTTCAAAATACATTTTTTTCTATCTTTCTTTAAACTAGACATTTTTCAATAAAATAATAATACATGTAAATTCATTTTTTTTATTTTTTAGCCACACATTCTCCATTAATCTACTATTCAAAAATACACTGTTTACCAAATAATGGGGCTCATATAAAGGCTTAATACCACGGAAATCTCATGTTTTGGTAGAGATGACATTAAAAATTACTATTTAATTGTATTTTATTTTTTATTGTTGAAAAAGTCGAGTCGATTCCAATTTCAATAAGGTATTTAGTAAAAGTTGGGTACAAATAAATTGATTTGTCATCATTCAAAGGTGGAGAACGAAATAGATTACTTTTTATCTTTCCATTCCTCCACAAAATAAACAATTTTCTTCAAAAAGCATCACTTTTTTGGTCTAGCAAATCACGACAAAACTTTTGTCACATTCTTTTACTCAGACTTGCTAATACCAAACGCAATTAAATGAACAACAAAGAATTGAACTTCATTATATTCTAAGAAGTGATTCGCCTCAATTCATAAGTAGTGGAGACAAATAAACCTTTAAGAAAAGTGAGATTGTAACATGTTTTAATATTCATGGTTTATCTTTGATCGTGAATCGTTCTCCAATCATAACACAAGTTTTATCACGTCCTTTTTCTTTCAATCTAGATTGATATGCTGAATATATTTAACCGTGTCAATTCTATACAAAGACGGAGACAGAAGTGGACAATTTTCATTTGGGATTTGCTTAGTCACTAAGAAAACTTAATATACTTCAAACAACATCAGTAACTTGAAATTGCTATACTAAGTACTAGAAAAGAAAATAGATCCAATTTTTTTTTTTATTCATTTTCCAAAATTTTGGTACTTTCTATGCAATTAGTAAAATCTAAATGCAGAAGTGGAATTGATTCTTTAATTCTTGATACATGTGCTACCAAGTTGATAACGAAGAATCAAATGCAATATTAGATAATGCCTTTAACTAAAACCACCACTTGCACGAGCTCTTTTAAATTTAATTTAAACAAGAATAGAACCTCAATCCAAAAAGAAATTACAAGTTGACCTTCAACATATGAACGAAAAACAAGCAAAATACATGATTAACTATTTTTTTTCTAGAAAAAATCTCCACGTTCTCGTTGTTTTTAAGTGTGTGAACTCGATGATTTTGTTCGTGTTCACTATGATGAGCCCCTGTTTGATAGAGATTAAGATTATATTTTTAGAAAATTTTGATAAAAGTTAATGAAATGCGTAATTGAAAATTTATGGTTCCGTGAAATATATGATTTTTTTTTTTTTTGATAACCGTAAATGTCCGGACCAGTTTGCGCGCACCTCGACTAATTCCACGGGGATATGAAGTTTACAGTCGGGTACTCACTTCAGTGGCCCTGAGGGGACTCGAACTAGTGACCATTGGAGAGCAAACTCAATGCTTGACCAATTGAGCTACCCCTCAGGGTTACATGAAATATATGATTAAAATTAATTATTAACTTTGCTTTTGAAAAAAATCTATGTTATAGTTTTTATCAAACAGGGGCACATTATAGTGGTATATAAATAGAAGAACATCCAAGGATGGGATCTCAATTGCATGTAAAGAAAGCACCTTTAATTCAAATTGGCCATTAAAGATAAGCTTTTGGTTGATAAAGAAATGTGGTGGAGGGATGGGTCGAGCAGGTCAATATCTAGCTTTAAACGACTACGTTCAATTCTAAACTCAACAAGTGGTAAGATCTTAACCTATTCATATTTAGCTCCTCCTGTTTGTTCCTCATTTTTTAATTTCTTTTCTCAAATTCATTCTCAGCACACATTTTATGGAATCCACAAATTTTATTGATTTTTCAACCACTCATTTCATCAACTTTTTATTAAAATCTACTAAAAATATAATTTTTAGCTAAAGGGTTTAGTGCAAAAGCACCTAGAACCCCATTCGAATGTTGATTCGTTAATATGGAATATTGCCAATGTTATATCCTACAAATTGTGAGTGTGTTCAGTAGAGATTAAAATCGGATTAAAATTGAAAAATTAGTCGTTATTGTTGATTTTTATTAGACGAGTGGAACCCAATAACGCCTATATTTTCAATTTTTATTGAATTTAAAGCACGGCCGAACACCCCATATGTTCTTTATCAATGCTAAGGTATTCTTTCACTCTTGAGTGACTACAGAAAGAGTACAACTTGCAAAACTGATATATGGTTTAGTTAATCAATTACAAGGAAGAGAAGAAGATTCAACTATATCATATTTTTTATTGACATGTCTCAATTAGATATTCTCGATTTATAAATCACATAGAAGAAACGAACTTATATATGTCATATTCACGGCTTCTCTAGAACTTATATTCAATACCATTATATTTATATATCGGACATGATCGTATGACTCAAATGTCACCCATTTTAGTTTTGGTTTCCTACATATATATGAATTATATCTTTAAAAATAAGGTTGCATAGCATGTCATCGAACGAGAACTCTCAATGAATCGAAAGAGTAAGTCGAAAATAATCATTTATATTTCAAATTTAGCCCATGATTGTTACGGATTTTTAATTTTTTTTTTAATCTACACATTATTACAATAAAATATTTTTTTCACGTGAACTCATATCTTTAATTCTTTTACTTTTTTAACCACTCGTTATAAAAAAAATATCACTTTTCATAATATATATTCTCAAAAAATCTACATAAACAACATCCTTAATCTTATCTTAAATTATTTGATAAATATTATATAAAAAATAAACACGTCCAGAGAGTTCCTTGCCTACCCTAGCGAATAAATATGTTGTGTACCTCAATCAAGGTGGACGCAAACATTTTGAGTTAGGGCGGGCACAATCAAACCCTATACAAACCAAATACTTTGTTCTTGATTTTTGAATGATTCATACTTGACTCGAGTCAATGCAGATTTACATTTAAAAACATTTTCTTCATTAATATTTTACTAATTAATTTCATCCATTTGATTTCGAAGAGTCAACGAAGAGTCATTTTATTAATATTTTATTCATCACAAGAAAATACATATTTACGTTTAAAAATCTTATAACGTATTTGATACAAACAATCAATTCAAATAATCGAAAGGAAAAATATATAACTAATATTCAATTCTAATAATCAATCAAATAAACACAATTCGAAAAATATAAGTCAAATTGGATATAATGAGTTCAGACACATTCTATATACACAGTTTGATAAGAGAAATTGCACATTTAGGTTCTAATTACTTTAAAAACTTGATTGAAAAGTGAAGATTTGTAGTAAATGTGATAATTTGTAGACAAATTATATACAAATTTTAAAAAATTAGAATGGTTAAGATTTTGTTAAAAGACGTAAGGAAAAGAGTAAGAGAGACAAAAGAAAAGAGAAAAAATCAAATTTATTGTGATTTTGTCCTTATTTGATAGAGATTAAAATTAAATTTTTGGTAAATTTTAATAAAAGCTAAACAGTTATGAATTCCATAAAATATGTTATTAAAATTAATTGTTAATTTAGATTTAGATTTAGATTGAAATTTAGAATTCAATCGATACCAAACATGACTTTATAAGAAAAAAAAAAAAAAAACAAAATCTCAAAAATTGGGTGGCCCCGTGCCCCCCAGGACCCCCCTAAGTCTGCTCCTGATCTCAATTACTTCACAGCTTTTCAAGTAAGACATAAAGTAGAAGACTACTCTTTTTGTCGACAGATTTTTTAAAAGATTATTATTTTTAACGTAACTTTTTCTTTTAAAAAAAATGAAAGAAGAAAAAAAAGCCAGCCCCAGCAAGATGTGGCATGGAGAGCCCCGTGCCCCCCAGGACCCCCCTAAGTCTGCTCCTAATCTCAATTACTTCACAGCTTTTCAAGTAAGACATAAAGTAGAAGACTACTCTTTTTGTCGATAGATTTTTTTAAAAGATTATTATTTTTAACGTAGCTTTTTCTTTTAAAAAAATGAAAGAAGAAAAAAAAGCCAGCCCCTGCAAGATGTGGCATGGAGAGCCAAGCCCGATCCTATGGTTGCCCTGTTGGGAGCAAAAGTCCCACATCGGCTAGACATG
>CAIGRS010336543.1:0-27312 GCA_903798395.1 Fraxinus floribunda
TAGTATTATCCAAAAGTCAAATTGTAGAGTTTATAATAATTGCGAGAGATTCATATTGAAATAATAAACGTCGTTTTAAACTTTGTTATTTCGCATTTATGATTTTGTTTCGTACAATAACAAGTGTTATTTATCTGGTTTCAAAAATTGTGATTAGTTTGAGCATATATTAATTCATATAATCACGAATAAATCAATGTAATAATTAATCCTGTTTGGTGGCCTTTAATTTAGAAAAATTATGTTTTGAATAGTAAATTTTGGAGAATGTGTAGTTAAAAAATAGAAAAAAAAATGATTTACGTGTAAATATATAATTAAAAATTAGTATAAAAAATTAAGTTAAAATAAAGAGAATAAAGGGTTTGTTTGATGCAAATTATCGGGGGAGAGAATGCATTTTAAATTTATTTATTTATTTATTTTTTTTTTGTAAAAGATAACGTGGATCAAACGGGTTGCAAATATAGCTACAACCAAGAGTCCATACAAAATCATTCCATCCTTGAAATTAAGCCCCGTTTGCCGGTCAATTTTTTTTAAAATAAAATATTGTCTTATATAGTGATTTTCTGATAATATATAATTAAGTACATGACACCCATTAACTTAATTTATAATTTGATAAATGATCATTTTTAATCACACATTCACACTATAAAATATTATGCAGGTATATCAAAAGCTTTTTTCAAATTTTTAACCACATATTTTCATAAAAATCACAATTCAGAAACTCGTTTTTCTACATTAATGGTTGTCAATGGGTTCTAAAAAGTATGAAATTTTTTTGAATTACGTGTAGAATATTTTATTACGTGAATGTCTAGTTGAAAATGAGTATATTTACAATTTTTTTTTGACTTACAGCAACTGTACAACATCGTCGAAAAAATGTTGATTGAAAAGATAAATTATTTTTTAAACCATCCAATAACATATCAATAATGTTGTCAATAATATTGTACACAAAATATGATTATTAATAGAAAAAAAATGATAAGTCCCTAAGTACAAGAGGTAGTTTCACAAGGGATTTGCAGGCCCCTCCCTCACAAGGGGCATGGGCCCCACATGTTTGTTTTTTTAAATGTAGCATGTGTCTTACCTGTAAAGTGAACGTGGGAAATTTCCCTGTACTACAAGCAAGGCCCAGAAAAAATAGTTTTCAATTAGGACCATGTTGTATGTATAAAGAAGTTGATACATTAATTTACATTCACGTGAGTGACAAATTTTTGTACATTGATTTGACAACATATTTTTCAATCAACTGTCAAATTTTTAACGCACGAAAATATCAATCAATGTGCACACTTTGTGTACACAACTAGTTTAGTCCTTTTAGTGTGGCTAAAAATTAAAACAAAATAATTTTTTACTGAAGTGGAGGATTTTGAGAAAACAAAATCACCATGAACGTGTATTGTCAGGATTGCTTACCTACCCCCCAAATAATCACGCGAATCTGTCTCCAAAAATTCACATCTGAGGTCTCCAAGACATTGAAAATGTATCAAATAGGTTCCAAAGTATTATAAATCTATCAAAGTGGGGAATCTTTCATTTTTGTAATATTTAAATTTTCAGTTCATGATTTCGCCCTTGTGTTTACATAAAACTTTTATTTTTTTGTTGAAAGTACTATTTTACCTTTACGTTAAAGAATAGGGCTTTGCCCTTTGTACAGAAATTGGGTGCCAGGAAACCCGACACTGTCAGGCCCCCAGCCAATAAGGGGGGTGCCGGGTTTGACCCTGGCACCCAATTTCTGTAAGCCCAGCACGACCCTAAAGAATACGACAAAAATATAAAAAATATGCTGAGAAAACAAGCCTCTCTTTTAGATGATGTATATATATATTACAAATCATTTCCAACTTCAACCCTCACTAAATTAGCTGTTGGGGCCCGACCTTGTTGGGGTCCGGCCTAACATTTTATTAAAAGAAAAAGGAATTTTCAAATCAAATTGAAAGATCGAATAAGAAAGCTAAGCTTGGACAATCCAACGTAATTTGAGGTACGTCGTGATTATAAATAATGTTGTATTGCACTGCTTCACGACCAATCACCCTTAGAACAATGTGTCCGTCGTGATGTCAACACCTGGAGCCTGTTTGGTATATATTAAAATCGAATTAAAATTGAAAAACTAGTCATTATTGTTAACTTTTATTAGACGTGTAGAATTCAATAACGGTAATATTTTCAATTTTAATTGAATTTTAATTATTACCAATCAGGCTCCTAATGTTTATCCAATCACAAACAAGTAATAAGTACCCAACATCAGATCATCGTTACCTGATGCCATAGTTGGGATGCAATCATCATAATGACTTGTTTGGCCGACCTCATCAGCAATGAAGAAGTTAGAATTTCGAACGGTGACACACATCTTCAGGATGATACTATAACTAAAATGACGCTTGACGGACAAGTGGTATGAACTTCCACCCTATAAATAGTCCCCTCACAAGACAGAGATAAGGAAGTTGGATGACAAACACTCCCAAATGTCTCTTTTAATACAATTATTTTGTAAGTTTTGATTCAATCCCAACAATTCTGAATGTTGATCTAATCTTACCTCGTCATTTTTAGCCATCGACATTAATGAATTTTGGCTATGTCGGTAATTTTTTTTTAAAATTTTACCGTCGTCGATAGGAGTGAACCAAAAACTTTCAATCCACCAATCCAGATTGAGATCATAGTCTTTAAACCGTTAATTCGGGATTACATGGTTCCATCAACGTTTCATTTCAAAGTTGAACCAAACTATTTAAAAATTATTCGATTTAGGTTTCGACAATTGAGAATTGCTTGAAATCAATATGAACTGCCAACCAATTTAAAAAATAAATTATTACTTTACCCAGTATATTTTATTTATTAATTATACTTCAATAAATTTATTTGTTAATTGTTAAAAAGGTTTTAGATTTTGTAGTGTTGACATTTCAAAGTAATGTATTTATATTTTTACTTGAAAGATGTTAGTTTCATGTCACTAAAATCAAAAAGAAAAATGATTTGGTTATAAAATTAGAAGGCTATATTCTTTTTGAAATTCTTCTAAATCAATTAAAATGTTTTGACTTTCAAATAGTTAAAAAAACACCACAAAAACAGAAAATGTTCACCCAAATACATAATCAAAATGAATTCCCTCGTATGAAGGAAAACTACTATTCCTTTATGAACTACTCATTAGAGAAAACATATCTAATGAATTTTATTGGTTGCTACTAATGGTCTGTATGACATAACTTTTGCTTTTGTTTCCTGTAGAAAAGATTTTAGGGAAAATTACTTTAATTTTTATTTGAAAATTAATTTTTAAAAAAGATTTATATTTCAAAAGTGTAAGAGGAAGTCATGTTATCATTTACTCTAAAACTTCTTCAAATGATCAAAATCACTTTTATAAAATTAGTCAAATTGATCAAAATGCGACTTTTCAAAAATCATGACAAATGGACTAAAGTGGCATGACATTAATGTCTACTCAAGTCCAAATTGATATTCACTAAACTTGATTTACAACCAATAATGGAATCTAAGGTCTTTTATTTCTTAAAAATAAAAACAATTACATCTAAGCCCCTGTTTGGCATGCATTAAAATTTTTATTTTTATTCTTCTACTCATCTTCAACTACACATTCTTCAATAAAATAATATTTTTCATCATATCAATAATTTTTCATTCTTTTTCATCCACACATTCTTCATCAATATATTTTTCAGAATACATTCTTCAAAAATAATGTGGCTCAAACACACCCTAAATATAGAAAAAAATAATTGAATTAACATGTCTTAACTTGTGAATTTAGATAGAGCTCCAAGCAATTCAATTTTAATTAAGCCCCTGTTTGATCCACATTATTTTTTTCATCCTCATTCTTCTACTCATTTTCAATCACACATTCTTCAATAAAATAATATTTTCCGTCACATCTATAACTTTTCCTTCTTTTTCAACCACATATTCCAAGTCATATCAATCAAAAAAATACATCCTTTTGAAAATAATGTGCACCAAAAATAATCTTTCCTTCTTTTTCAACTATACATTTTTCATCAATCTACTATTTCAGAATATAATCTTAAAAAATAATGTGGCTCAAACACAACCTAAATATAGAAAAAAATAATTAAATTAACATGTCTTAACTTGTGAATTTAGATAGAGCTCCAAGCAATTCAATTTTAATTAAGCCCCTGTTCGATCCACATTATTTTTTTCATCCTCATTCTTCTACTCATTTTCAATCACACATTTTTCAATAAAATAATATTTTCCGTCACATCTATAATTTTTCCTTCTTTTTCAACCACATATTCCAAGTCATATCAATCAAAAAAATACATTATTTTGAAAATAATGTGCACCAAAATATCAATCAAAAAAATACATTCTTTTGAAAATAATGTGCACCAACCGGGAGCTAAATAATTTACGGAAACATTGGACATTCTCTTGCGTAATCAAATTGTTCACGGATAACTCAAGTACTACAAATATGAAAAAACGTTGGGAACTGCCGCCTCCAAAACAGGAGATTGAGAATCTACTTGCTATATTTTGAATAGAATGGGATTCGCAACTGTAATTTCCCCAATTATCATTCCCTTCCCACGCTCACCCACCCCACCCCACCCCACCCTACCCTACCCTGACCGCCGCGTACAGCAGCAGCAAGCATGAAGGATTGCACATCATTACCCCTATACTTTCACGCTCCATTTTCGCCTCAACAATCACCATTTTCCAGTAGCCAAATAACACGAACTTACACACATTTACTCTGTTAACAATAATGGCGTTTGCATCTCCAGTTACATCCTATTATTTGCACAAGCTCTGTTCAAACGCATTTTCACGTGAACCAAATTCAAAACCCAGGAAAAATTTAACAACATTGAACAAGATCCACCGCTTTTCCCTTTTCCATCGCCCTACAATTTGCAGGTTATCTACATTTTATCCAGTTTCATGGAGAGTTCTATTGACTGAGGAATTTTTTATTCCATATCTACTTCTTCACCAGAGCATTGCTAATTTCTGTTAGTCCGAGGATTAAACTCTTTTTCTTTAAAGATGAAAAAGTAGAGGTTTTCCACTAAACTGGAGTTCTCAGTAATCTTGTTGGGAAGCAAATATCTCTCAATTTCACTGAGTTCATTGTGAAGTGCCTAGAGAATTTATTTTCTAGTTGTAATGTATGATTTTTACTGCTCCACAATGCCTTTTTCAAGTATGCTTGCCATCTAGTTTTTTGTCTAGACTGTTATATGGCTCGAGCATTGAGACCTTTAGCAGAATTTGTCAATTTTACCTGATTGGAAAGACATTAACGGGCTTCTGCTCGGGCTAATTGCATTTGCGTTGAGTCCTGCTCTCGGTGTCAAATCTGTTTTACTAAAAACATGAACATGAACATGAATATGAATTGGGAATTGGGATGAGTGACGTGCAACCTGTGTAGCATGTGTGTTTATCAGATGGTGAAATTTCCAACTATTATTCGTCCCCTGCATAACTAAAAAAAAAGAAAAGAAAAAAAGAATCCCTTCATAGAGTATGATTAGAGCAATCTCCAAGCCAACATGATTTTTGTTTAGTATTTTTTTCTTTGTCAATCGACTAGAGTGGTCAGAACTGTTTGACCAGTAATCTAAGCCCATCAATGTTTGCTGAGCTACTTGTTTGTATTGTCATTCACATGTATTATAGTATACTAATGGATTTCATCTCTTTTTCTTTCTACAGAACAATGTCCCTCTATTTCCTGTTATTTGTTGGGATGCTGAATGGTTATTTTTTTGTTTTAACAACAGAACAGATTACTTTTCACAGTGGGAAGGAAGGGATTCATCCAAGCCTAACATATTTGCTTCAGTAGCAAGTGCAGGTTATTGTTTTTCGTTTTGGTATGTGTCCAGATTAAACTCTGAAGTCATGAGGGTGTATAGTGTCACTAATAAATTATATTTTCCCAACTGTTAACAACTCCTTTAGATACTGTACTGGATGAAGCTGTAGAA
This sequence comes from Fraxinus floribunda, assembly GCA_903798395.1. Taxonomy (NCBI): domain Eukaryota; kingdom Viridiplantae; phylum Streptophyta; class Magnoliopsida; order Lamiales; family Oleaceae; genus Fraxinus; species Fraxinus floribunda. The sequence continues at coordinate 6,060 of CAIGRS010336543.1, forward strand.
AAAGCTCAACTTCCAAAGGGTGACACCTGGTCTATTCATAAATTTGGTGGTACCTGTATGGGAACTTCTGAAAGAATACGAAATGTCGCAGACGTTATTGTTAAGGACGAATCTGAAAGAAAATTAGTTGTTGTTTCTGCAATGTCAAAGGTGACAGACATGATGTATGATCTAATATTCAAGGCACAGTCTCGTGATGATTCTTATATTAATGCATTGGATGCTGTTCTGGAAAAGCACAAATCAACAGCAATTGATCTACTCGAGGGGGATGGTCTTACTAATTTCACATCTCGGTTGCATCGGGACATCAGTAACCTTAAAGCAATGCTCCGAGCAATCTATATCGGTATATTTCTCTGTGTGTGATGCAACGCTTAATGCATGGTGGATTTGGCAAAAACAATAAGAATAGACCTCTCCATGCGATAGATCTGCCTTAATGGGGTTCCCCACAATAGTTTTGACTTATTGAATTGATACAGTGAATGATATATTTGAATTTTTCATCACATTACCCATGCCTGAAACTCTTTCCAATTTATGTAGAAAGAAGAAAGAATTATTAAAGGCTAAGTTAATGATATTCTCCCACTCTAGTTATACAAGAATCACTTGCATGTATGTAATCCCTTTGATATAGAATGTGATTATTTGTGTATGCTAGTGCGAGAAAAAAGATGTTACACGTCTCTACACCGACCTAGATCTTTATATGTATTTGTTCTGTCGATTTTCTCCAAGTACACCTGAACACTGGTAACATTCTGAATAGGCTATACTTTCTCTCTCTGCTTAATGATGGGCACTGACGTTTGCTATGTTCTTAGTATATGGTTTCCATTCTTAATTAGATCTTTTGAAAAAGTTATCCGGGTTTAGTTGAATTGCATATATACTTAGATATACACGAATGCATATATAGATATCATACAGTGTTATTTCATATATAACTACATAACTACATATCATGTTTGAATATAAAATATTTGTTGCATGAAATATGAAATTATTACAAATATAATTCTCTGGCAATGAACATATATTTTCTTGATGCTGTATTGAATTAAACCATGTTGTAATGCAGCTGGTCATGCAACGGAATCTTTTTCAGATTTTGTAGTAGGACACGGGGAGTTATGGTCTGCTCAATTGCTGTCTAGTGTTATAAAAAAGGTGCTTTGTACTGTTAATGTTTTCCAACTTGGAGGATTACTAGTTTTGCAGGTTATGTGAATCAAAATTTTCATCCACATCTTTGTTCACAATATTTTTTCCTCTTATTGTAGAATGGATTGGACTGTAATTGTATGGACACCAGAGATGTCCTTGTTGTAAATCCCATAAGTTCTAATCAAGTCGATCCAGATTACCTGGAGTCTGGCAAAAGGCTGGAGAAATGGTATTCCGACAACCCATCTAACATAATTGTTGCAACTGGGTTTATAGCCTGCACACCTCAGAGTATTCCCACAACCTTGAAGAGAGATGGAAGTGACTTCTCTGCTGCAATAATGGGTGCTTTATTTAGAGCGCGTCAAGTCACAATTTGGACTGATGTTGATGGAGTTTACAGCGCAGACCCTAGAAAAGGTTTGTTCTAATTCATTCACATAAGCTTTCTATTTTGACACATGGACACATTATTTTATCTTGAAGACTACTCTCCTGTTATGTAGTATCTACTCTGTCATGTTGCTGAGATATTAGGCACAATATTTATGTCTCCTTTAAAATTTTTTGATTCTTTTAATTATTTTGGCAGTGAGTGAAGCTGTGATATTGAAGACATTGTCATATCAAGAGGCTTGGGAAATGGTAGTTTGTTCACCTCAGACCTTCCAAAGTTTATAATACTTGAAGATTCTTGTAATTAACAAGTTATTTATATCCATGCAGTCATATTTTGGAGCAAATGTTTTACATCCGAGGACAATTATTCCAGTGATGAAATATGATATTCCAATTGTTATAAGAAATATTTTCAACCTCTCTGCTCCAGGAACAACGATCTGCCGATCTTTTGTATGTGAAAATGAAAATGATCAGGGATTGGAATCTCCGGTAAAAGGATTTGCAACAATTGACCATGTGGCCCTTGTAAATGTTGAAGGGTGGGTTTTAATTGACTACATGGTGGCATCATTCATAGCGTGCATTTAAGTGTTTTGGTTTTTCTTCTTTTTCATTTTGTGGTTGAATTGTTGCAAAATGTTTTTTTGCAGAACTGGAATGGCAGGTGTTCCTGGAACAGCTAGTTCCATTTTTAGTGCTGTGAAAGATGTTGGAGCTAATGCGATCATGATATCTCAGGTACTTCTATTTTCTTCTACCCTTTCAATGATTAATGTAATATTCTAACTGAGAAATACTTGTGCAGGCTAGTAGTGAGCATTCTGTGTGTTTTGCTGTGCCTGAAAAAGAAGTGAAAGCTGTTTCTATGGCTTTAGAGTTAAGATTTCGTCAGGCTTTGGATGCTGGACGCCTTTCTCAGGTATTCTGTTTGGTACTAGGTGTCAATTCATATTGAAATGTTACAACATTTCTGGTGTATGTAGCTATTGTCCCAAGAAACTTATACTCACGCTATACTAACAGTATTGCCAAGTCCTACAGAACACAAAATTTCCTTATATTATACACAATCTTAGTAAAAGTAGAAGGTGTAGAGACGTGACTCCAAATGCATTTCTTAAGATGTTTCTCTACAGCGAACTTAGAATGAGATGTTTACTCATCTGAGCAACAGTACTTATCTAAATTGGAATACTCATTCAAGTTCAATCTTTACATTGTGTCAAATTAAAATTTTTGTATGCTGTCATGAAAGAAATAGAGTCGATGATCATATAAAATGAACAAGATGGGTGACATTATATAATATTTTGGAAGTTCGACTAATTGGCATCTTGTCTACTATGGCAAATATTTTGCTTACTGACTCAGCACTATCAGTATTGCTCGAGGCTTTGACACTTAGATCATGTTACTGATGTGTTTCACCTAAGACCCAATCAGTTGTACATAAGGGGTTCCAATGAATTCTGGTACTACCTTGTTCATTTGTAAGCAGGATACTGTGTTCAGGTTTTGCATATGTAGTCAACATTTCTATTTGGTATGATCAGGCAATAGCTTAGCTTCTTCTCTTAATATCTGATGACATCAGGTTTTTGCATCATCCGCGATTAGGAAAAATTTGCAGTTCCTTTTTCCCGCCTTATTTCAGAGACTTTCTTAATTTGCCTAGAATCTATGCAGATTGCGGTTATTCCAAACTGTAGTATTTTGGCAACAGTTGGCCAAAAAATGGCGAGTACTCCTGGAGTTAGTGCTACACTTTTCAATGCACTTGCAAAGGTTGGGAAACACATTAGTTTTTGCAACTTTTCTTATACTTTTCAATATCCATGTTCTGATGTGCATTTCTACTATCAATCTTGTCCTGCAATGCGTGGTGCTTAAATGTCATTTAACTGTATAAAAATTCTCAACATATCCAACTTACAAGGTGGAACTTTCCAATGGAAACCTCATTCTTGGACATTTAATGAGATATTTCATTGTTTGGGAAACTATTGGACTAATTTTATCTGCTTGTGGTTTTTCGAGTAATTGTTTCATCTCTTTTCATATCAGTGGACCATATAAAGACCATGTTCGACTTGGCTTAAAAAGTTTACCTCTAAGTTAGTAAGTGAGTTTTAAATAAATAATAATTTTTGCCGATTATAATTGAAGTTAAGTTTCTTATTTTGATGGTAAGACAAGAATTACTATATAAAAAAAGTTTCTTATAAGTAAAAGCAAGTAATTTTCCCAAACATGTTTTTTGAGACAAAAGTCGCTGAGTAACTTTTCTTTGTTTTTAAGCTTAGCTAAACATGCTACTGTTCCCTTTCGCCTGCTGCTATGTTGCTATAAGAATGGGTATTGTCAACCACATAGAATACTTTCATGACCCGTTACTTTTACAGGCTAATATAAATATACGTGCTATAGCTCAAGGTTGTTCCGAGTACAATGTTACTGTCGTTGTCAAGCGAGAGGATTGCATTAGGGCTCTACGGGCTGTGCACTCAAGATTTTATCTGTCAAGGACCACAATAGCAATGGGTATTATTGGACCTGGGTTGATTGGTGGAACATTGCTTGATCAGCTAAGAGACCAGGTATATTTTTAATGTATTCTGATTTTTCTCTGTCATTTATGTATTTGGCAAGTGTAATTGAAAGAATTTTATATCCAACTTTCTTCTGTATATGAGACTCTTTTGACTAAAGTAGCTATTCCTTTTGAAGTTTTAATTAAACAATGTAACAAATATACACACATACACACGCATATATATATTCCCTTCACTTCAAAAATCATTGTTATTTTGATTTTTGATTGAGATCGGCTTCTAAATTATTATTAACAAAAGCAAACTGGTTGACCTTGGAATAATCTGTGTTGATATCAATGCAATTTTCATTTATAATTTTCCATGCTTAAATTAGCTTTAAGTTTTTGTTTGAGTAATTAAACTTCTTGTCAACAAGACAATGTTGGTTAACAGACTTCTTTCCAAAAGAGTGGTAGCACTCATCCAAATAACCGTGCAAAATTTTATAAGCCAATGCACGCCTCTACTATCTACTCTATGTTGTTCAGATTCTTCTAAATGAAGTACATGTGTTGGACACCAGACGAACAAGGATGTCTCTTATATTTTGAATTGATAATAAAATTCAGGAAGTACATTGGAGATGTTTAATTTTTTCGATGCGTATCTCAAATAAATTTTGAAGATTTTTCAGTTATAAGTGGACATCAACCTACAATGAGCAAAAAATTAATACCCACTCATATTTTTTAATAAGATAAGTGTGGCATGTTTAGCAGACCGTTCATTGATATTTTGCAATATATACATATCCAAATTGGAGATAAACATGTGTGTGTGCACACTACAAAAATGACTTGAATAAAAATGTGGATGTAGTATAGACAACTATATGATGTTTATATCGAGATGCCTACGTTTTTTTGGTCCTCGATATGAAGGTTTTGTTTTCTTTGGGAATGTCAAAAATTAAGCAATGCATGCTCGTAGACACGACAGTAGGAGAAGGTGCATTCTTCTGTTATCTACCTTGCATGAGCGATGACTTGGTCATATGACATGAATCTGCCTTCAGCCAATTGTTATGAGGGTCTTGAGTGGCCTTTAATTGCTCAGATACACGACTTTATATCGAGGAGCCCATAAAGATGTCTTTATGTAGTTATCACAACACCAATTTTCCCCTCTCTTATTCGTTTTAGTAGATTTCAATCAGTAGTTGACAGGAACAAGTTAAATAAATAAGTCTGGGGTCTCGAATTGATGGGGTTGTTATTTAATTATATTTGTTGCGTGCAAGGTTTCTCCACGAGTTTTTCCTTCAATTTCGTTAAGGTAAAAGCTCCACATATACACTCTCTGTACGTCTTATGCTTAAAAATATCTGGTAAATTCTTTGTGCAGGCAGCAGTCCTCAAGGAAAAGTTTAACATTGATCTGCGCGTGATGGGTATCACTGGATCGCGGACAATGCTCCTGAGCGACGTGTAAGTTTTAAAAATACATGAAAGACTTTATTGTTCAACTTTTATACAGTGTAACTGGCATCTCAAACGGATATAGCTGCACCATTGGTCTTATATTTTAAATGAAAACCATCTCTCTTGGAAGAAAGCAGTGAATATTTACAAGTAACATGGTGTTTATCATCTTATTTTACCTATTGGCATATCAACTTATATAAATTATACAGATGGCAAATTAAATATTCATTCCTGGAATAAAAATTGAGTCCAAACCAAAATTGAGCTGTCTACCGCTATATCATTTAGGATGGATTTTGTCTCTTGAAATGGTCACAATTCTGAAAGACAATAATTTTGAATAATCATCTCATTTAAAAGCTTAATACACTAAACAGGACAAAAATGTATTTATTCATATTTTCTGTCCTTTCTTATATGGCCAAGGATGTAAAGATACCATAGCATGTGGCGGTAAGACTTGGTCCGAAAGACCTTTGATTTTGAAAGTGTACTTAACTGCCATCTCACCTAAATACTTGCTTAATTGGAGAGTAGATCTTTATTATTAATGTCTCTAATCAATAAGATTCTTTGACGATAACATTCTTTTCGTATAACAGTCTACAAAATAGAAACTTGTGCGGTCCTTTGTTATCCTAGTGGCATGTTTTGACTCCAGATATTTTTATTTTTTCTACTGGTAACACTTATCAATCAACATTCAAGCATTTAATCTTCTATTCAACATATTGCTCCTTTAGCTTCTCCTAAGATACTCATCAGTCACATTTTCCCAAAAACATGGTTATCATCGATTCCAGGGGTATCGACTTATCAAAATGGAGAGATCTTCAAAGGAAGAAAGGAGAGAAGGCTGACATGCAGAAATTTGTTCAACGTGTGCATGGAAATCATTTCATTCCAAATACTGTCATAGTGGACTGTACATCAGATTCTTATGTTGCGAGCCATTACCATGACTGGTTGCGTCGAGGCATACATGTAATCACCCCAAACAAAAAGGCCAATTCAGGACCACTCGAGCAAGTAAGAATATATTTACGATCTGGTTTGCAATATAGTAAAATAGGTGCACTTTGGTAAACTGAACTTGCACGTTAATCATGTAGTATGTGCATGCTTGTGCACAAGTGTATAGGTAGTGCCCTCACTTATGGTATGTTTGGTAGGAAGGATTAATGATTGAACAATATTATTAAAGAAAAATAAGCTAAAATCTTCTGGTCATGCTCAATATTGTGTACCAAACATGCACTTAGTGGCTTTCTCACCCACATTTAGTACTGCAGCTTTGTTTTGGGAAGATTTTTTTTTTTTTTATAGTGAGGATCTCTTTAATAAATTTAATAGTATTCCTAATTTTTTTTTTTCCTTTTTGTGTAATGAATCCAGTATTTGAAGTTGAGAGATCTTCAGCGACAATCATATACCCATTACTTCTATGAAGCAACTGTTGGAGCCGGTTTGCCAATCATTAGCACTTTACAAGGTCTCCTTGAAACTGGGGATAAAATATTGCGAATTGAAGGCATATTCAGGTTAGTAATGGTGATATACTATCCATGTTTAGGACGATAAGTTTCTATTCATGCTCTTCACTCCTTGCGTGCTTGTGCAGTGGAACCCTAAGTTATATATTCAACAACTTTGTGGGCACACGAGCTTTCAGTGATGTGGTGAAGGAGGCAAAAGAGGCGGGTTACACTGAACCAGATCCAAGAGATGATTTATCCGGAACAGATGTGGCCAGAAAGGTATTACCAGTTGATTCTGTGTCGCGATGTCATTATACCTCTTATCTCCTGCTCTGTGTTGTCAACTAGTGGAAAAAGCCATCGAATGATTCAAACATTTCTTCGGTATTCTTTCAAGTGCAACACGGATTATACTCTGATATTTCTCTGAAAATGGGGAGCGTAGTACTCTCTATGACATTATAGCATGGTTGGTAGGAAGGATTTGATAGAGCTGGATAGCACTAAAGAACAAAAATAACTAAAATCCTTTTCATTATTCTGTCCTGTCCAATATTCTATAAGAAACAAGCACTTACAGTATGGTGAAACTGTGATATGTGATTCACTGTTTCAGATTCTATGGACTGAAGTCTTGAGGATCCAATTTTTGTCTACTTCATTATTTGATTTCTTCCTTTAACAAGGACAATTGCGACATTGTGATTGCAGAATTTTTCTTTAATGCTATTTGCCCTGATTTTACAAAACAAATGCCAGCCACCACACTTCAGTGCTATTTAATCTGGTGAAAATGAAGGCAAACCGCATATATGATAAATCAAGGCTGGCAGTAGATACAAATATAATAGGATAAATTTAACTGGAGATTAGTAGTATGTTTGGAAAGTGTTTATAAATAGTTTAAATTATAAATAGATATAAATGAGTGGTGATAAATGGGTAGTACTTTGGCTTCCACGAAATATGTGGAAAAACGTGATTTGAATGTTTATAAACTCTTTATAAACATGACCCAAACATAGGCTAGGTTACTTCAATGTGCTATTTAAACTAAATATAAATACAATGGGATAAATTTTTCCTCATCGAGTAGCTGGTGTGGTGCAGGTGATAATTCTTGCTCGAGAATCTAGATTGAAGCTAGAACTATCAGACATTCCAGTTCAGAGCCTTGTTCCAGAACCATTAAAGGCGAGAATAAATTTGTTCATTAAAATGTGTCTGCTTTAGGGAATCACCATTTCTCCTCAAATATGATTGTCTTGGTTTGTTTCAGGCTAGCGCCTCTGCTGAGGAGTTTATGCAGCAGCTACCCACGTTTGATCAAGACTTGGCAAAACAAAGGCAAGAGGCTGAAGCTGCTGGAGATGTAAGTATACTGTCCCTTACTGCCAGAACAAAACTTTCAACAAAGATACAGACTATCTTCTCAAATGATACCTGATCTTCCTGGCTAATACGAGTTCTGAAATTTTCTATAATATAGAGTGCAAAAAATTGCACTATTTATGGGACATATTGCCCAAGGGCAAGTTTGTCCCAACCTTTAAAACAAGGAGCAAGTTGATCCTCAACCTTTCTATGTAGTTGCACAATCAGTCCTCAACAGCACAATTGTCCAAATCTTTGATAAATCGTCACACGACACTCGCATGTTCGACTTTGTGAAGCTATGGTCTGTTTCTTTTTTTTTTTCGAACTTGGGCTGGGGCCCATAATTTAGAAGTGAGGCATGCTTCCATGAGGTCATGTGATGCCGGCTTCCGTCATTAGTGATTGATTGTGCAGTTGAAATGAAAGGGTAGGAGACCAACTACTGTTATGGCAATATATTTGGGACCAATAGTGCATTTTTTTCTATATGAAATGAAAACAGTCAGGTGTATGTGTGTGAGGGAGAGAGGAACGCTGTATTGAGAGCTTTGCTTCTTTCTATGAATATCGATTTCATCATCTTACAAACTTAAAAATATTTGAAGGTGTTGAGATATGTTGGGGTAGTAGATGTCGTGAACCAAAAAGGAATTGTGGAACTGCGAAGATATAAGAAAGAACACCCCTTTGCACAACTTTCAGGATCTGATAACATAATAGCATTCACTACCCAAAGGTACGAGAAGCAACCTCTAATAATCCGTGGCCCAGGTGCCGGGGCTGAAGTGACGGCTGGTGGAGTATTTAGCGACATATTGCGCCTTGCATCATATCTTGGTGCACCATCATAAGATCATTCACACTTGATATTGAACAGGAAAACCATAGGATATCTTGTGACAATAAAGTCGTCCACCATTATTTCTATGGGATTTCTCAGGCCTGGATGATTTATTTTGTAACACAAGTACCAATTGTTTTGCATTCTTCTTGTTCGAAAATGTTAATATAACACTTCTTCCTACTGTTTTGATGTTTTGTAGCTCCTTTATTGTGTACTTATTCGGCTGAAGTTGTATAAAATGAAGCTGATTTGCATATATTCCATGTTTTGGTTAGGAAGAAAAATATATAGTTCCATGTATGGTTCGATATCGTTATCTGCCTGCATAGAAATTCATTAGATCAAATCCAATCGATTTGATCCTACCAAGATACAGTATTTTAAATGCATTTAACACATTAATGCATGATGGAATTACTTCTATGCTTCAAGACAAACTGAAATTACGTTATTTTGCCCCGAGACCTTAACCTTTGCTCCTTGGTCTCTGTGGAATTTTTCTACCTTAACATAAAGATGTGAGTAGAAAATTTCTATTATTTCCAGAATATGAAAGGATAAAGAGTCCAATCTACAATCGTGGAAAGCAGATTGCAGAAATCAGCGAGCGGAAATTTCCATTCTGAGTATTCAGTTTGGTTTCACTGTTAGCGGGTTAAGTGATTCAAGATCTCAAATTTACATTTTGACAAGACTAAATTTATACCCGGGTCAAATTCCTTTGAGATTGTGAGTCGAAAAGTTATTTGATTTTGGGACCAAGATAATACTTTGGATCTCTGAAAAACCTTGTGATTTTTTCGGCTTTCTCGGCCGAAAGGTCAGTGTTCTCCAAAATGTACTCCTTTGATGCTTTGGCTATTGCTTCGATTGAACCAATGGCTTGATTCAGCTGAAACACAAAAGCCCCAACAGTTGAGTTACCCTTCGATGTAATATGAAATAATCCAGATACATTATGCACAGAGAAATATAAATCTCGATGGCATTTCAATTCCACCTATACGCGACAACACGGTATATTATTAAGGAAAAAAGCTCGTAATGGGGCTATTACGATCAATCCCTAAACTATCTTTTATCCAGTGTTCAGATAGCGTGAAAATGAAATGTTTGGTCCATCTGAACTTTGGGCATACTACCATACAATCTGAAGACCTGTAACCATGTTGAATGAATTTCTTTTTGTAAACTACAATAAATAGGACTAAGATTTCTAAAAAGGTCATATTGAAAAGTTTAGAAAAAACTGGGTACATTTATGGTCTTAAGATGATCAAATAACATCGTTTTTGATTGATAAATGAAGCAAAGATTGAATTCAAAGTGATTTTTAACTTAAAAATAGTCAATGTTGAATAGTAAGTAATAATATTACCAAAATAACTTCTCATCACAGCCTCATCATGAAAAGGAGTTGTGGCATTTTATACTTCTGTTACTTCTGAAGTTTTCAAGAGGGAATTGTTCATTCATTTTTTTTCCCCCTTTATGTTTATTTTTATTATTTGCACTTGGTTGGAAGGAGTAGGAAAATAGAGATTATGAGAAAGTAAAAATGTAATGAATAATGCTCATTAAACAGACTCAAGGACAATGATGGATAGGAGGGATGATGTGACACATAATAATTGAATATTGTGTTTTAATTTTTTTTCAAACTATCCAATCGTGTCGACACGCGTTCCCTTTGTTTTATAACATGTTTTTGAACTTGTTGTTTAGCACGATTGAAATGTAATATGGGAAAGAATCTTGTACCGCATTTGCATCATGGCTATCGATTCCGGGAATTGATGTGACCACTTTGAGATAAACGTCCATCCCTTGCACCGATTTTTCCCTCTTAAAGCATGACATAGAGTATTAGGTGACCACTCCAACGAAAATAATAATAATACAAGAGCGAGAAAAGGTTTGAACAACAAACCTCAGATCTCAATGTTGCTATAGCATCCTGCCGCTTACACACTGCAATAGTTACATAACAACAAATTAAGCCATTTCCCAACGACGTACTGCGATACATACTCAAGAATAAAAAAAAAATACTAAATGATTCTGCATAATGAAGTTTTAGATTGGAGCCTTACTCCCTCGAGCATGTGCTATTTTTACAATCTTCTCAAAACCCATCTCCAAGTCTTGTACTGGCACGAATGTTGGCTTACCAAGTTTCATGTCATATCTAAACAAACCATAATTAATAAGTTCTTAGTTCATATTGAACCACATATCAAAGAATAATATTCAACGTATAAGAGAATCTAATCTCACTTGAAATAAGAGCGTATGAAAGAATCATTCTGATCCTTGGTTGGGAGGGTAACGACCACATAGAAGTGTGCAAACTGTCCGTTCAGTTTCTGAACTCTATACTAATAGATAGTGAAATCTAAGACGAAATACCAAGGTAAATTAAGTAAGAGCGAATTAAACCATGAGGAAGAAAAAAGAGCAGTAACCTGCTGAATATGGATGAAGTGTCATTGCAATCCCAATTAGTCACAAATAAGAAAGCTACTGACAAACCACCACAGTTAAAGATGAAATCCTGCAAATCAAATATTTGCAATAATAAGTGTGCAGTGTGCTGCCCTAAACTTATATATCATGAGCTAGGGATAAGAGTTACAGGAGCAATTGGGGCAAAGTTTAAACGAAAAGAATTTGCATTGAGAAAGGAGGAGATGAAATTGATGAAAGATGGATGTTGTTCATTTTTCCAGGTGATACCCATCAGGCAAACCCCACGGCAATCTGCAGCAGATTCAAATGAGAATCTTGTTAATCATTACAAGATAATACATTTGCAACCAAAATCCCGGTTGCCAAAAAGCTTAATGCTGTTTTTTTGAAGCCTTACAGTTCAAACATAAACAAAGATTCAAAATGTAATCAGCGATGATTCATAAACTATAGACATGAAAGTTAAAGTTTAGACAATAAGAGACAATGATATATGAGACCGCTATTAATTCAGATTTAGCAAGGCCACATGTAACAGAAAAATAAATAAGCTGACTCAGTTCCATGACCCAAAAAAACTGCAAGCCTTAAAGTATCCCTTTATCAAGAATCAGCAATCTGCATTAGGAGTCATCTACTCCTCGCAAATTTGCATCCTCAAGCACAAAGCAGAAAAAAATTTAAAAATTAATATTTGTATTAGGGTGTAAAAATGTGCCCGCAATTATGCATATTAACCTCGATAACAACAGTAGGCATAAGGTTCATCACAACAACTATGGAGTCTACAGAGTGATAATTTGCACTCTTTAACACCAATTCACGCTTCATATTTCTCATCGCTCATACTACTTGCATTTTGCTAGTTCTAATCCAGCATAATTTTATCCTGTCATATATTCAAATCTGGTTGCAGAAGCTATGCATGAGATCTTCAAGAAATAAAAATAAAAAGATAAATCACGAAGGACTAGAATATTGACAATACTGAAGTTAATTCACTATGATCCAGCATATAGTGTTTCTATGTCTTAAATTTATCAATACGATTTTGAGTACTGGAGAATAATAGTTTTACAAACGCCAAAAGAAGAAAGATCCAATTTCACCTTTTACTCCAAACACAATCGAATCAATTACAAAACACAAAGCCTATACAATATATATATTTTGAATGTAAATGAATACAATTAATCTTAAGAATTGAAATGTAATTTGAATTCATAATAACTCAATGACTTCCACCCACACTCAAATCTCAGGAATAAAATCGATTCGATTTCCTACTGTTATTTCTAAACGAGTTGGATGCAATGACAATAAGAGAAATTCATCAAATTTAATATTCAAGTCAATTTATAAAACAGAGTCGGAGATTAAAAAATTCTGCTTAACAAGTATCAATAATTTGAAAATAAAAGTTATTTGACAGTTTTGAAGAATATTAAACCCGAAATACGAATTAAAATTAAATTGAGATAAGTACCTGGATTTGATAAATTTGAAGCATTGGAAAAAGGCGTTGGTTCTCTGCAATTTCGCTTTGAATTCATCTTCATGCCTCTTCACTGGTGTGCCTGTGAATGTCTAGGCGCGAAACAATTCCAAATATTTGTACTTTGGGTAATTAGCACGTTATGTCCCACCTTTCTTACCGTAGAAAACGTCTATACATTTCAATTTTTGACATTTTCACCTTTATTTCCATCTTTCATTTCATAAAATGTCATTTTCATCTATTTTCTCAAGTAAAAATTATGAAATGACAAATATACCACTCTCTTTAAATAAAACAAAAAGAAAAAGAAAAAAACTAATTGTAACCACAGTCCCAAATTTTTTCAAAAAACGCAAATAAATTACAAATAAATTATTAAAAGGGTAATTAGTACATAATGTACATATTTTTCACTGTTATTGTGAAAAATGTCCCTACCTTTCATTTTTACGGCATTTTCATCCTTAATTGCACATTTGATTGCGCAAATCATCATTTATATCCAATTTCTCAATAAAAAACTGTGAAATAACGAATATACCCTCAAGTTCGTGAGTTGCAAGCATTTACAAACATTTCCTACATTGACGATGAATTAGAAAACAATCAATTACTTTGTTTCGTTGATTACTATCCTTTAATATCATCTACTACAATTTCATTTTATTTTTTGCATTTTTTTTGTCTTTTCATATAGGACATTTTTATTTCATTTTTTGGTTTATGCAAAAATAATGTGCGTTTTGCTCAATTTGTGCTATTGTGTGATTTCTAACGATCATATTTGGTATAAAAAATGTTGGTCATAAATTTTTGTCGATCGTCAATTCCAACTCTAACTCCTCGATGATATTGAGACTTAAGCATATTTTTGTTAAATTTCATATTATGAAAAAAAACTCATTTCACTCGATACTATCATTCTCTCTGTATAGAGCTTGTTTGACAACCATTATTGTACAAAAAAGAATCGTGAATAGTGATTTTTAGAAGAATGCGTGGTTAAAAATTAGATAATTTTTTTGATATACGATAAAATGTTTTATTGTCGTATGAAGATTTTAAGGTATACGTATAGAATATTTTATTATGTGAATTTGTGGTTGAAAATGATCATATAACAAATCATTAAAAAAATTTAATGGGTGTCAAACAAGCACATAGTTGGAGAGGCATCTTAGCGTACGTCTCCTTAATTGCTACGGGTTTTTAAACAGAAATGAGAATGATGATCCAAGTTATATGTGGTGCCATCAATTTGTTTGTTTATTGAGGGATGTAAATGAAACATTTTTAAAAGTTCATCAAACTTAAATTTTCTTTTTTGAGTTGTACCCTCACCTCCACACAAGAGAATCGAACCCAAACTTTAACTTGTTACGTCAATTAATTCAGAAATTATCATTTCATTGAGTTCCTTACCACTATAGAGAAGAAAAGAGGAAGGAAGGAAACCAGAATCTGCGCAATTGGTAAATTTCAGATTTCCTATCAAATTATTTAACCGGAATTCGGGTACGAAATAATTTGTCTACATTTCTTTAATTTGAATTGGACCATAACCTAAATTAGTGAAGTGGGTTATGATAGAACTTCGTATAATGTGAGATCTTGTGAAAACGAATCATAATCATATGATGAGTGATTAATTTGATTGATGATATTTGTTACGAGGGGAATGAATGATTACTTGGCTTCTGAACATGAATTAGGTCATACAATTGGGGGTTTTGGGTAGGATAAAATAAGTTGTAGATTGAGAACATTTTTGGCTAAATATAAATATTGCTTTTTTACATACAGAAGTTATTTAGTTTCTAGAAAGTAATCTTAAACTTGGCTGAACTCGTGTGTTGCAGCATGGGCAATGATAAAATATCAAAGAGTATATAGGTCATGTTTTTTCCTGGTGAATTTCAGTCAAAATTGGACATGAGTTTTAATGGGTTAGGTATTTCTGGTCTATGGAGCGCTCTAAGAGTTGAGCAGGCATGATTTTTGAAGTTTACCGCAAAACTGCCTGTGAAATGTTGATTACTTGATTAAAGTTGCTGTTCTTGCTAAATTCTGCCTGCCCTTTGTGCACATTCGGTCAGTTCTGTGGTAATATATTCCAAACTCTCTTAGAGGGATCATTGTGATTCCTTCACGAGCTGAAACTAATATGTGCATATTTGTCTCCCATGTTTTTTTCCTTGTGAATTTTAGTCAAAGTTAGAGATTGATGGTTTAGGTAATTCCCATCTTCTCCGTGTTCTAAAATGTAGGTCGTGAGATTTTAAAATTTTAGCATGAATCTATCTGGTAAATATTGATTGCCTGTTTAAATTTACTGTTATTTCTAATTTAGAGCTGCTCCTTGTGTACATATTATCACCTCTGTCTGAATGCATTTGGGTGCTCGTTTGGCCAAACATGTTTTGTCATGAATGTTATGATGTCTCAATTCTTATGGAGAACTTTCATACTTGCTTGAGCTTATGCCTGCAATGTAGCTGGTAAACTCTGTCAATTGGCTAACTATATTTTAATTTGATTTCGAAGGGGTATTTACACGTTAATTTGATTTCAATCAAGATAACTTTGTCGAATTCAATTGACAAAAATCAGTGACGTGATAGTGATCATTAAATGCGTCTATCTTTTGCTGTCTGGAATAAGTGTTACTTTGGTGAAATGAATTACTGTCATCATTTATTTACTATCACGTTATTGATTTTCGTCAGTCCAAGTTATGAAATTTGGACGGAGTTACTTGATTGAAATCAAATTAAAGTGTAGTTACCGAACCGAACAAAATTAAATACATTTATATGATTGACACTAGAGTGAAGTATAGTTACTAAGAATGACTAAAAATAATTAGTCAAATGTTTCATGCCCACTTGTCATATCATTACCTTTTGTGTCATTTTGAATATGGCTGAATGGTCTCTTTTCCTTTGTTTTTATTAAGGAACTCTGATAGCCCAAGTTTTTTCTTCTCCATTTTCCTTTTTCTTACACGGTTTAATTGTTTTTCATATCCTGGCCTTACTATTAATATTAATATCAGTTTTCTTTCTGATCTTCGTGCTGAACTGGGAACATTGTTTCTTAGTAATTGGAGCAATTGAAGTAAAGCAAAACTTCAAAAAAAATATACGTAGCAAGAAGATGCAATGGGAGCATCCGGTGGGCCAAAGCTTTCAGGAATGCAGAAGCAAGTGCTTGCTCTGTACAGGGGATTCCTTCGAGCAGCACGCACCAAATCTGATGAAGAACGAATTCGGATTGAGTCAGTTGTGTCAGCAGAGTTCCATAGAAATTCCAAGCAAGTTGATCGCAAGAATTTCCTCTACATTGAGTACTTACTCCGCCGTGGTAAGAAACAACTTGATCAGCTTAAGAGCCCTGATACTGTTGGATTGTCATCGTTAAATGTTGAAATTTCTCAAATTAAAAGATCTTAATTGAGAAATACATTTTAAATCATTCTTTTAGCATTTTTGCCTACGCCGGGCGGTTGAAATTTATCTCTTTTAGTAGTAATGAGATTTTTTTTCTCAAACTGCTTGTTATTTGGATTATTTATACAAGATATTTTGGTATGTTAAGGATGCTACTTTGAAAGTGAAAATTACGGTCACCAACCTTTACTTTTTATAGCAATAGAGTCCTTCAGTTTAAAAATGCCGTTCAATCTCACATGGGTTGCACGTGATTAGGATCTCAATCTATACAAATCTTGAGATTTCGAATTGAGAACTTGTATTGTCCTTATAATGCAATTGCATTCTCCTATGTAATTGCTCTTTTTATAATTGAAATTTTCGTAAATTAGACCTTTATATGTCTCTGATAATTTCGAAAAATTTATTCTTTTACACCAAATATAAGAACTAAATGGATCTATGTAAACCGCAATCAAATAGCAAAAAAGGTGAAGGGAAATTTTAATACAAGGTCATGAGGACCCGTTCTACGTGATATACATATGACAACTTGTAATTTGATGTATCAATGTAGTAGTTTTTTATTGACTCATACATTAAATAACAAACTGTCACATGTATGTCACGTAAAGTGACTGCAGGTAGTCCTCACTATGAATAGTATTACTCAAGGAGAAATGGTAAGAATTGGATTAATTCACGAAAACTTGGACCATTCCATAGTACATTAACAAAATTTAAGATTTTTTTTTCTTGACACTTTTTAGCATCGTTGGTATCCAAAACATTTGTTTAACCTCAACATTAAGAGACGAGATGGGAAATTAAAGAAGAATTTCATCTTCTCGTAGGAAAGTTCTAGAGGTAAATATAGCAATGAATGGAACTGAAAGTTTTACTCTTAATCATACACGGTCAATATTACGGGTGTTTTTGAGCCACATTATTTTGGAAGAATATATTTTGATATAATAGATTGATGGAGAATGTATGGTTGAAAAAGAAAAAAAAATTATTGATGTGATGGAAAATACTATCATATTGAAGAATGTGTAATTGAAAATGATGTGATGAAAAATATTATTATATTGAAGAATGTGTAATTGAAAATGCATAAAAGAATGAAAATTGTACCAAATAGGGGCTACATATATTGGTGTATTGAATTTTGTGATGTTTAGTAAAAAAAAATAAAAATAAAAATAAAAATCATTAATGCTTTACCACGAGAAAGAGACAAAACAAGCTGGTTCGATTCCCCTGTAATTCTTATCGGGAATAATACATAAATTATGTTTTTAGTAAACACTAGTTCAAAATTAATAATATAAATTTTAAATTTCAAAAATCAGGTTTTCATTAAATTTATTTATGATTTAATTAATAAATACATAAAGATCACATATTTATTAAATTTGGTCACAATTCAAAAATTTTATAGGTCACAGATCGTTTATCGGTTACAAATTAAAATTTTAAAAGGCAATTTGTTCATCAATCACAAAACACAAAAAGTCAAACAATTTATTTTATGGTCACAAAACATCAAATTATAGGTCACAGTTTACTTTTATTGGTCACAACTCGATTA
Organism: Fraxinus floribunda; assembly: GCA_903798395.1. Classification (NCBI taxonomy): domain Eukaryota; kingdom Viridiplantae; phylum Streptophyta; class Magnoliopsida; order Lamiales; family Oleaceae; genus Fraxinus; species Fraxinus floribunda. Next base: position 24,344 of record CAIGRS010336543.1, read on the forward strand.
TAACTTACTAAATTGTGAGTCACATTCATAATTTTTAGGTTACACATTATTAATTTGTCAAAAAATTAACCAATTATTAGTCACGGGCAACCAAATAATTGGTCACATACACCCACGTCCGTCTCATCCCACTCACAACCATCGACACGACACCGCACACACCCAATCGCGAATTAGTCACATATTAGTCAATTTATTGGTCGCAATCATCCAAATTGGTCACAAACCACTTAACCATTGCACCCTACCCTACCATATCTCCACTCCACCACCACCATGGCTGCCACAACCACCGCTTCAGCCACGCCCCACCCCAACCCTAACCCCAACCCCAATCCACTACAACCACCACCACCACCGCCATACACCACACATCACCCCCTGCGCCACCGCCACCGCCTGCAGAATCACCATTGATCTGTAAACGTCACCACCACCACCACACAACATGATTATTACTCACCATTAACCACACACTACCATTAAATAAACACAAATCACGTAGCTACCTCTGCGCGTCGCTACCACCATCAACACAAACGCGACGCATCCACCACTACCATGTCATACCTCTCTATACACGTAGATCTGAATCTAACCACGATCGAAGTTGTAGCATCTAGAGATCTGTGCTGTGCAATGTATACAAAGCCATATCAGAGTTTCTTGTAGGTGGCGCCACACCATTGCCACAAACATCAACGTGATTTTGTGACGCCACTGCGTCGAAGAGTCTCTTCCAGGGGGCGGCGCTGTCATGGGAGAAGAAATTGGGCAAGGCGACGGTTTCAACCGATGTGTAGAGAGAGAGAGAGAGAATGGGAATAGAAATGAATTAGGGTTTAATTTATAATATTTAAATATTAAATATTAATTATTAATTAATATATGATTTCTGTATTATTAAACTTGATTCTTGATTTATGAAAATGGAAATTTTAAACTCATTCTAGCGATAATTTCCTCTATTTTCATCTTGAATTCCTCAGTGTTCGTGAAATTTATCCCCATGCTTCAATTATTTTCAATACTTTGTGATTGTCGCATGGTTATTTAGAGGGTGTATTCAATTGAAACTTTTAATGAATTTTTGGAATTTAAAAAGTTTATGGGTATTCAATGTAGACTTTTGGAGGCTCTCTAAAATTATTGGTGTATTCAATTGAGACTTTTATAAGTATCTAAAATTCACGGTGTATTCAATTAAAACTTTTTAAAAGTCTCTATAAGTTTTAGGGTATTTAAATTTTAATGATTTAGATACTTATAAAAGTCTTCATGGTACTAACTTTTAAATATTAAGTACTAAAATAAAAACTCAAAATTTATCTCTCATTAATAACAAGATTTTAGGAGACTTTCACATAAAACAAAAAAGAAATTAATATGTATTTTTTTTTTCAATATTTTTTTTTCATTTTCTCTTCTACGAATATTAGAGTTATGATTAAGATTTATTTATTTTTATTGATTATAGTTTCTATTTTTCTTTTTCTCTCTCTTATTGTTTATTTATATTCTTATAACTTTTTTTTTTTACTTTTTTCATTCATTTATTTTTATTTTTTATAAAAGATTTAATTTATATTCTTATACCCTTTTTTTTTTACTTTTTTCATTCATTTTTTCAGAAAAATATTTATTTTTAATTAAATTATAAAATTTTATATAGGCTAATTTATAATTAAATTTAAATATATACTTTTTAAAGGTATATTATATTAATAATGCTGAATATTAGATTTTTTTTTATATAATAATTATTATTTTTTAATTAAGGTTCTAAATTTTTATTCTTTTTAAAATATTTTTTTATTATATGGGGCAAAAAGGAAGGAGAAGGGGTGATGAGAAGCATCACCTCGTATATGATAATTTCATAATATCGTATTAGATCCATATAAATTCTATCTTAAATGAAAGTATTCAAAAGTCTTTTGAATTTTACAAAAGTTTCTAGAAGTTTTAAAATAAGAATTTATAAAACTCTACAAAAGAATTCCACTAATTCCATACAAATTCACATAAGTCATCACTTAAAAAAAGTCCATCAAAATCTTAAAAAGTCTCAATTGAACATTTTCTATTGAATGAAGACAAGGGTGGTTACAATGTACTATTTAGAAACCCCTAGTGAAATTTACCCTAAACACTATGTTGCTCGCCAATTTTATAAAGGAAAAAGCTAGATGTACTCCATGCCTTACTACAAGGCTTACTTAATGGCCACATGGCCGCCCTCTATTGGAGGAGTGGCTGGCACAGCATCCCCCATGTTTGACCAATTTATTAATGATTTATAAAGAGTAATAGTAAGAAGAACAATAGTGAGTTTTACAAGATGTGTAGATAATAAATGAGTAATAATTATGAATATATAATTAAAATTAATGTTTGACTTTTATTAAATTTATAAATTAATAGTCAAACAGAGGCTTAGTTACAAAGCTTATTTCAAAAGGATGGTCAACAATTTTTTTTTAAAATGTTTTAATTAAGTCCTTAAAAGAGTTTGGGGATCTTTGAATTGGTGAATAAATGGATGGACTTAAATAAAAGAGTATCAAAATGTTTAAATGAGTACCATGAAACAAAATTTTCATTCATAAGCAGGGCCGGCCATGGCCCAAGGCAAGTAAGGCCACTGCATTGGGCTTCAAATTTTAAGGGGCCTCTAAAAAAAGTCCAAAAATCCCCAATCAAAAACCCCTCACATTCTTATTTCCTTAACGTCTTCAACTCTTCAGCCTTCTTCTCGGCTTCTTCAACAGTCTCTCACCAAATTTCAATATATAGCGTTGCTAGGACGTGAAACAGCGGACTACAAGATTTGGGGTAAGATATCAATCACACTCGGAGACTTTATCCATATGTGTTTGCTTTTGGCTTTTGTATTCTCAATTGAATATTGATGTGTCATACTGAGAAAGGGACAAGAAAGCTTTTCTTGTGATTGATTTTTATTAAAA
>CAIGRS010336661.1:0-18213 GCA_903798395.1 Fraxinus floribunda
TTTTGAGGAAAATAAATTTTTGATAATTTGGTGGGTAAATATTTTCAATTTTTTTTTTGGCAACTGAAAATAATTATAGATAATGGTAAAAAAAAATCACTTTTATTGACAATTTTCATACAAAACAAAGTCAAACGAATGGTATTCGGTATGATTATTTTTTTTCAATTTTTTTTTTTGGACAATTGGAACAAATTCTAGAACCAATGATAGAAAACATTATCACATTAATAGACAATTTTCATAAAAAACGAAGCCAAAAGGACACCAAACTTCCAAAAAATTTCATGAAAAATTATACCAATTAAACACAATTAATTACAATTCTCAATAAAACAATTTCTAAGAAAATTTTTTCCCTGTAAAATATTTTCTTTCCACCCATTTTTCACATTAAAATCAAATGGACCCTAAATTCCTTTGACACATGGGAGAGCTCAAAAATCCACCACAATCAATTTAAGCTTGTTTAGAAAATGTTGACAAATAGTTTAAAAATTACAAACAAATAGAATTGAGTTGCAGACAAAAAAGAAAAAAAAAATCATTTTATAAAATAAATCACACGGGTTCAAAGTAGCTTTTAGATTTCAAACATTTTGGACTTTTCAAACGATATGCCAAATGAGCTTTAGAACATGATATTAAGGGTCCGTTTGGTACCGATTAAAATTCAATTAAAATTGAAAATATAGTCGTTATTAGATCTCACTCGTCTAATAAAAGTCAATAATAACAACTAATTTTTTAATTTTAATCTGATTTTTTAATCTCTACCAAACATGCCATAAGAAAGCGTCAAAAGGGGGATAGATTTCAGCTCCAATATAGCAGTAAACAAAAGGCGCGGTTAAAACTTCTATTTCTACGTGAGACAAAACACAGATACTAGGCCTAAATTATAAGCATCTTCTGCCACACTCCCCACTTCCGTCGTGCTCTTTAATCCCATTCGAACATCAAGAATGCAAACACTCACCTGTGATGGTTTTATATTGTTGGAATATAGCAAATGGGTGAGTTGATTGGATTTCATAATCCAATCTTCGATTAGTTTTCTTGCATATATTCCAAATATTATCTTTTAGATTATTTATACTTTAAATTTTATCTGAGCATTGGTTAGCTGTAAAACGCCTACTTGTCGACTAAGATCCTCAACTGACAACTGCTGTAGTCGAAGCACAGAAATTTAGCTTACAATCATCCTAATCAATATTACATGTAAAATACAAAACATTCATCTAAATATGCCCATATAAGGTGCCAATATATTGTCTCGAGTCTTGAAAACTTCTGAAAGCTGCAAAATGCATTCTTCTAGTCAAATCATCCCATATATTATCTTTAAAGCAATTCTTCAACCAGTTCCTTTCACCTCAAGCGCGCGCGCACATATATATATAAACATATGTCAATCCTTTATCAACCAACAAGTTGCAAGTTTAAAATTACTATCCGGTAGTTTGGCTACTAAAAGTATGTAGTATGGATATATAGAATAAACTTGTGAATAAACAAGAGCTAGACCAGCACAGTCAATCATTCCGTTCGTTCATTCTTGCACGACTTGTTTTCGAAGCTCCGAAGCACAGATCCATTTTCATTCAAGAATTGTGCATACCTATCTCGCTTGCTATGAAATGTTTCCAAAGTTCTTAGCAACTCTCTATTCTCTTCGTCAAACTCGTTGTCTATCTCTCTAAGCTCCATTTGTTTTTCTTCTATTACAGCTGAAAAATCCACAATAAATAAAGGTTTGGATTAACATGCCAAGTGCATGTTTGGTACGCCATACTATAGATGGCTCGACAATGATAAACAAGCTTTTAGACCTCTTACCAAAGATGCACTAAGAGTTCAAATAATCACATCTAAATTTTTTTGATAGTAAGTGCACAAATGATTTGTCAGAGAGGAAAATTTTAAGGAAACAAATGACACTAACCCGTTGAAGTGAAGGGAAATGATAAAAACAATGTGTGACCAGGCGAATATTACCGGAATAAAACTTATGAAACTCATCACAGGGATAAAAGAAGTAGCGTCTAAAAAATAATCAGAACGTCCAATATTTTAACTTTGATGGAGATCATGTCATGCTTATTGAATAGCGTTGAAAAAATCTCGTAAAAGTAAGCAAGTGATAGATTATGAATCCCACACAGGTCCAAGGATGACATGGATTAGAATTAGAGTATAGATATAGATCAAAGTTATCAAAGCTAAAACCTTGAATTTGAGACTTCCGATATTTGATCCATTCCAATTTCCTTTCAAGCTCGCCAATGCACAAACCATACTTGCAAAGATCTTCCTCGAGCTCCTGTAGAGAAAATTCTCTTTCACAAATAGAAAAGAAATGTAAAATAGGTAAAATGACATATTTCTCTAAAGAGTTTTTGTAATGGTAGTGCCCAAGTTTATGCTTTTAAAATTTTATTTTATAATAGGCTGAATGCACGTAACACCTCTAAAATATAGGTTTTGTGAATCAGAATACCCTTTGGTGAAGTACAATGCTCCCAGATGAATTTCCCCGATCCTCAGAAGCCACCGAGTCCTGAAGACACGATATCTTTCCATGTGAGCTTTCACTCTGGAGATTATATTGGTCCACATTTGGCACCTTCGACGAAGGTGAATCATAGAAAACCATTAATTTTCCAACTAAACTTTGGGGCGCGATGATTTCTTGCTTCTGCTCCAATTTGGGAACCTTTAAGGAAGGTGATCCCTGCAGCTGCAATGTATTTCCAATTGATCTTTGCAGCTGGACCCTATTATCCATTATGCCCTGCTCAACATGAATCTACATAAAAGTATTCACACACATAAGCATATGACTCTTATCATTAAAAAAGAAACAAGGTTCAGGAAATGTTGCAACCTCTACATTTAAGTTTAGCTCTGGATAACGAGAGTGAGCAGCTGTAAAGGAGAAAATTCCTGCTCTCTGAGGGAGACAAATAGAGCGAATGCAACATTGTCCATGCCGGAAGTTGTAGCGTACAGAATCATCAACATCAAACGAATCCGACTTTAACATGAGAGTATGAAACTGTCCATGTTCATCTTCACCATGGATACTTCTATCCACTTCTCCTTCAGAATTCACGATCTTAAATACAAGATTGTCCAGTTGAGAACCTGCAACACACTGCTTTAGAACCTGATATTTAGGAAACATACAAGTATATTATGTTTCAAAAGCTTTGACTGTTCAGATATTTTCTTAGTGGAAAAGAGGAAAAAACGATGAAGAAGAAAAAGTGTACAAACCGTTGAAGATGTTGTCAGCCTTCTGATTTCAGTTTGAAACTCTAACTCGTAGATGACTTTTTCTTGTGATAGTGCAGAAAGGGAAACTGTACACGGAAAGAATTTTCAACTAAATTACCAGAGCAACATAATTTTTCTAAAATATAACCGTAAAAATCATTTCAAAGTACTTGGCCCAAAATTCGGTATTAAACAAAACGTGATAGGCTAAAAGAAACAAGTGAATTTACCTTGTGTAGCACTTGGCCCACAATCACAGACAAATATGAGAAAAAAATTATTAATAATAAAGAAAAACATAAAAGAGTTGTTCTCAATCCCTAAAACATAATACTCCCGAAGTATTTTTTCTGAGCGATACCAAGGAAATCGAAGCTAGCCAAAAAGATAGCTGTCAAATACTACCACTGAAATTGTGATGAATTTAAAGCTCAAACGGGACTCCAATATATAGGTAAACAAAAGAGAGGGCAAAGACTTATTATTACATTGTGTGAACAAACAAAGTACACCTGATTCAAAAGCCACCAATGAACGATGGCTCAAATGGTTTCTCCACAATCCCAAAGTCAAATATGGATATTTCTTAAGAGAGAATTAAAAAAATAGACGAGGCAAATGAGCACAAAGTAAAACCGTCATGTTTGGAAGATGAAGGAGCATGCATTTGCATATTTAGAAGTGGATTAAAACAAAAGACAGAAGTCGCATACCATGTTTATCGTATCCCTTAGTAACTTTTAAACTGCCGCTCAGGTCTACACACCCATTATTATCTACCTGTCAGTAAAAAGAAGACATAGTTAGGGAATTTGAATATTTGAAAGATAAGAAAACTTAACACAGTAGAGTTGATAATAAGTACTCTAAGTGATGCCATAAAATAGTTCTTATTTACTTCATCCTAGAAATTTTTTGACATGCTCCAACACGAGTCGGATTATGCCGCACTCTAAAATAGCATCAGACTTCGAACCGTTAGAAAGTGTTATATTTAGTCTTCAACTTGTCCCCTCACATGCAGGCTGGATTATTTTTTTCTTAGAAACATGACGTGTACGGTTCATAATTTTCATAAACAGGTCAGGCTGAGGATTGAACCCAGTGTCCTTGTTTGCTCTTCTACTATATCAAACTAATCCAAAAGCTTAAGAGCTATTGGAGAATGTAAAATTTAGTCTTCAAACCTTCAAAACGATTTCTACAAAATATAAATATATTTTGACATCTACTTCTTACTTTCAGACAAGTATTTTTGCTCCAGCAAGAGTAGCCCCTTGGTCAACGTACGAGACTAAGAATACTATAGAGGATCTTCCACTATGCTTTAAAAGACCAGTAAACAATGCCTGTTTTGACCTACCTTACAAACATATCCGGCTTTATCTAGAAAAATAAACCCATCGGCTTGCAACTGGATAACTTCATCTTGTTTGATATGATTACCGTATGAATCAAACAGCTGCATAATGGAAATAATTTAAACTGTCAATGTAGAATATTACGTTATATCAAGCCAATAAATTCGTAGAGATGTCAAAACAAAAATGAAAGAGTACAAGCGCAATATTGGTGTGGATATATCTAAAGAAAAGTGTATGAACTACAGAATATTGTAAATAATTAATTGACCATCTACCTATAACATGAGAATTGAAACTCATAAAATTAACACGCAGATACGAATCATCAATGAGGTTCCAAATTAACATATTTATTCCCCCCTTTCTTCCTCACATTTTCCTGTTTATGAATCTTACCTTGCATCAACAAAAACAAAAATGATACTATCTTCCATGGTGAAATATTTTTCCAAACTTTTCCGAATAATAAGTATGAATTTGTGACAAACACAAACATAGTGTGAATAATAATAATGGGCCACGCCGATGACCGAGAGCATACCTCTAATACAAGTTCTTTGATTATCTGTCCTGGAAGCAATCTTCCGCTTGATGTTGTTGGATTTACCATGACGCTGTGTGGAGCTCCAGGAACGACTAACCGTAGAGTTGTTTGGGGTGAGAAATTAAGCAGTGAATATCAAGAGTTAAATAAAACAATTAATTTGTATACATGTCGTATATAATTTGTTTCTACAACTTTAGAATACCTTGACACGCAATAGCCACCGAGTGTTTTTCATCTAGTGAGCTTATGATAAATGAGACATCATAACTTGGCCGAATCTTATCCAATTCATTGCTTATCACCGAGATATCCTACAGAGGTCACTATTTTTGAATCGAGGCCTTTTAGCATAAGATCTATAAGCAAAATAGTTTCAGAAATCAAGTGAAACTACCTTAATTTCCATAGTTAATTTATCAAGTGTTAAATCCACGTCCATACTACATGTATGAGCAAGAAAACCGCTGTTTGAGCGGAGCCTGGTAGTCAGTTCTGGCTCACAAGTGAATGGAATACGATTGCTATATCTATCATAGCATGCTACAAATAGAGAGGGGAAATGCGAACCAATCCTGTCCAGCAAGATTATCATTGTAAATAAGATAGAAGGTTTGCTCGTTCTATATAAGAAAGAAAACAAGTGAAGTTCCACAATTTTATGAACAAATAATGATGTAATAACTATAAAAGATATTTTTTGTAATAAATCAGCAATAGCAGAAAGAATTAATCTGTGCAAGCTCAATAAATTATATGGATCGCAAACTTAAGAGATAGGAAGCTTACCTTATCTTAATATCCTTGTGCTTCTCACTTAAAACTTTCCAACAATCAACCTCAGCCAATGCCTTTACTCGCACTCGTCTTTTACAACTGACTTCCCTCAGCTCTTTCTAACAAACAAAAATCCAAATGTAGCAAATACAGGATCAGAGATGGATCCCTTGCATTAAAAGCACATGATATAAACGACCAGGTAAAAGTATATTACTTACAAGAGAGAATGAAAACGTATATACTCCAGCTTTCTGAAATAAGTGGGATAATTTCGATCCCACAGGAAATAAGTACAAACCATGAAACCCCTTATATGATGAAGGGGTTACTCTCCCAGAATAAACATGATTAACACTTCCAACGGTCCCGTCATCAGGCTGGAATTTGACTTCCAAACTCATTTCAAAATTTTCTCGCACAATGAACTTTTGGTTCAATTTTTCAGGGGTTTTATTAGAATTGAAAGCCTTTGGACGAACGACTGCAATGATTTTCGCCGGAAGAGCATATCCAGCTTCTATGTCATCAACAGGTAATGCCTGCAAAGGAAGACAACATTGAACAATGAACAAAAAAGTACGTTCATAAATATGATAGAATTGGTTCCATTGCTTCCTTGTCATAGCTTAAAGGGGAAAGTTTGAGAAAAACCGAACCAAGTGTATCCTTAGGCTGATGTGTTCCTCTATAGTAATGCTCAAATCAGGATGCATTTATTTCCTTTCAGCATGAACTTTGCTCTTTTATCAAGTAGTTTATTATCAAATTAATGCTAAAATGTGTGTTGATTATAAGTATCCAACTTGTAATATAAGCTGTTTACAAATCATCTGAGATCTTTGAATATCACAACTCTAATGGACTTTTCATCAGGATTTCTAACACATCATTTCAACCTTTTCGAGCACTAACAAGCTAGTTTCCAAATATGCTATACAGTTTGTCTGATTTATGAATCCATAAAATGAGCTTGAAAAAGATTTACCAAGCCAAATGGTAGAATAAAAAATGCTGAACTCAATTGTCCTTATCTGGGAGAATAGTAACTAAAAACTTCATTTATCTACTTGCTGCATTCTTGGTAATTTGGAAATCTAGCTTTATTCGTACTGAGAATCAAGGAATGATATCTCAAGAAAATATGTTCAGAGTAGAGAAAAATAAACTGCTTCAACTAACCCCATCAACCTCCAATTCTTGACAATTGGAGAGGCTCAGTACATCAATGATTGAAGGCGATTTTAGACATGCTTTCTTAATTTGGTTCTCCCACTCGGTATCATTAATGGCAATACACTGCATTCAAGGACGCTATATTTAGAAACATTTTGGCGTAATAAACTAGTAAAACATCTCCTGGTGGACCGAAAAATAAGGAGAAATCTGAATACCGACAATGTTAAACTGAATGACTAATTAACCTTTCCAGAATCAATCACACTGATCGGTAACGACAGAGAACCGCGAACGTCTACGAAGTTATTTCCATTGTCAACTGAAAGGAGGCAACCTTGGTCCTCTGGTAGACCAAGCGGCCTATCAGTAACAGTAATGAAAGGATTGTTAGAAATTTTAGTTAGATGCCAAAATCCCTTAAATCAGCACATTTAGAAAATGACTTACCTGCAAATCAAACGGGCCTCGCCTATTACAATAATTTAATAAAATGATTAGATTATTTGAGAAATAGAAAATATATTTATATAAAGTCCTAAACAGTTCTAGTTATGATCATAATACGTGCAGAATTTTTTTTAAAAAAGCTAATGAACGAATGGTGCCCAAATAAAACATCGTATATCTGCAACTCACTTGAGATACTGCCTCTCAGCAAGTGGACATCCTTCAAATAACATATAAAAAGTACACCAGACTATCAAAATTGCAACAATCATTTGCCAATCATGTGCACTTACCACAAGAATCCCCTTGGAGCCCTTCAAGGACAATATATTCTAATGTAGCATACACATTGGTCTTGTGGCATCCAGCATATGCACCCTTCAGAATTTTAATCTTCTGACCTGCTTCCCAGGATGTTCCTTTCCTCTTTATCACTTTATGAATCCTCACAACTAAAAGTTTAACCATGCGTATCACCAAATAATCATAAATTTATTATTGCATAGCACGAAAAGCATTAAATAGAAATGTGTCTGAATCTAAAATTATGTAATTACAGGATATAGGGCAGCAATAAGATTTTTTTATTTAAGTGTACCATCTGAAGAAATGCCAAGCTTTTTGTTCTTTTGAGGAACGACGACTAATGTGGGTTGGTCCTCGCCACTATCAATTTCCTCGTCATAACGATCGTGCATTTCTAAAATCCAATCTTGATATTGTTTCTCCAGCTGAGAAGGGGTCAATATCTTTCCAGATCTATATATTTTGATTTGTACCTCTGCTTAAAAGTATGATGTTCGGATTCAAAAAAAAAATACAGAAACCAGCTTCTCTCTTTCTTTCGAAAATCAAAGCAACAAAATTTAGTTCCCACATTATGGTTAACCAAGAGCATTACCTTTCTCGATATCAAGTGCCCTGTTACCAAAATTCTTTAATGCAGTGGTGTAAGGATGGTGATGTGCTAAATCCGTCTGCAAGACACAACCAAATGAAGCTACTTAAAAAACATTGAAATTTGTTGTGTCAAATGAGAGTTGTTAATTAAATTAAACCATCAAATTTTAGGATGTTAATGAAAAATTAATACCTTTGAAGGTGTTGGGTTGAAACCAGCATCCATATCTGCAAACACAACATTTTTCGATGAGAATATATATTTGATACAGGCAAGTATGTTGAAAATTGTGGATACTCTAAGGTAGAGATAGGTTTATTAAGTTACTAGAGGCTTTTACCTATGAAGCATTTCACTCTGTAGCTCAATCTCTTCAAAATTTGGGCTCTTTCACCTATTTTTTGCCTGGGCTCCATGAAAGGAAGCCAAGCCTGTGAAAACGAAAAGAAAATTTAACTAAAATGACTCTGCATTTCAGATAAAAAGAAATATAAAATTCTGATCAACTAACCCAACGAGCATCTGGCAGTAGTCGACCTAACCGCCGAATAGACACCCGACTGAATCCCTCATAACTTTCTCCAGTCCCAAGCCCATCTTCTTTCAGCTTGTCTAAAATCTTTTCAATGCTCTCTTTACCCTGTCATCAACCAAACACATATTTGGGTGAAAAGACTTAACAGAGTTCCATAAGTCAAAGGCCAAGAATTAAAAACCTAGTAGTACCTCAATTATTGGGAAGTAAACACACTTCAGCCTTGCATTTGCTTCTTGGATTATTCTTTCCCCTAATGAATTCAATGCAAACATTAACAATTCTTGTAGAATAAAGGAAACATGTACATTGATCATGCTTAATACGCCTATATTTTATATGATAACCTTTTTGACAGAAAAAAAGGGCTTACTTTGACCAAATGTAGAAGTTGTATCCATATTACATTTAAACTGAAGTTCCATTACAAAATCAGGACCATTGCAGGAGTTCAGGTTTGTTGTAGCAATCTCTCCCCCTTCTATTACAGCTAAATCGGTTTCATTGACCTACATAAAATCTCAAAGTTTAAATGAAATCACAAGGCATTAATGTGCACAGAACCAAAACATGTAAGGTCACTCTTATTTTATTTTAATCCAATGAGAAGTATGAAATACATCACACAAGAGCTCACCTAGTTACTTTAGTTCTACTTGAAAAAAAATACATAGACATCAATAAGTCACTCTTATTTTAGAAAGAAACCTTTACAGGTCAAGGTCAGGCTAAACAGCGCTGTCATGATTATGAAATCAATAATGATCCAGCATCAGAGATCTGCACTCTCAATCAAAAAACCTTTCATAGAAAGATGCACTATCGCGGTCATAGGACAATGCACTGTGAAACAAATCTAAGTTCATAAGCTCAAATTCCCCCTAGACAAATGTTTAAGTAGACAGTTGTAAGCCACTTGGTGGAAGCTATGAATCCATGTATACGGATTACTCGAAAAGAAACACAAGGAAAGTATGAGGCATATGAAGAATGAGTGCTTCTTGTAAAGCTTTAAGCAAGAAGATATAAGCACAAGGATACGTAAACATTATCAAAGAATAGAGACACTATGATTCTTAAATCTAACCTGAAATTCAACAGGCCGGCCAGTTTTTCCAGACATTTCATCACACTGTCCAATAACAATAAATAAATAAAACATATGAGAAACAACTTTATGCATTTCTTCATCAACAACAATTCATATATCAGGAAAATGATCTATGTACTAGCACATACGAAATTTTTTGAATGCATATACATGAATAGGTTGACTTTCTTCAAGGAATAAGTATTATTTTGGCACCATAAATATCTCCAACATTTAATGATTCTAAAAATATAGATACTTGTTTAAATATCATTCATATTACTCGTTGTGAATGCCCATTTGTTGTATATAGCTTGTTTAGTCTTTAATATGCTTAAAACATTAATGTGTGAAATAAAAGTGCCCATATAATATTTTTATCGCAAGGAAAAAGTGAAAGATATTGAAAAACAGTAATTTGAACTGGAAAAAAAAACAGAGCTTATTTTATACTACAAAACTAACGTTATCAACTACATCTCCTCCTCCAGCTTAAACAAGAACATAAAAAATAGTCACTCAAAATGCACTATACTTTCATGTGTCTTAAAGATGACAGCACTAACCAACAGAGCTAAACAATGTGCCAAAAAACCTGAATGTAAGGAAAATAAATGTCCTTCAACTTGCACTGGAGTATTGATACGTCTAGAGTACCCATTTTAGGCTCAAATATCTCAACCTGCCAATATGTAAACAGCAGTTACTATCAAAGCCAAGTTGTACTATCTGAGGTAGAATCAAATATTCAAATAATGATTTCAGTATATTGATTCTTCCTTATTGGAATTTCATGCAATTTTTTGCGAATTTTACATGGTAGCAAACTCAAGTTTGACCAGGGCTCAATTAACATTTTGCGTTCACGAGACAAAAGGAAAGAACTCATAAAAGTAACAGATCTTATTATATATTTGCAGTAAACCTATCTGATTTCACAATATTATTACTAGCATTACCAACCTAATTTAGGAGCAGGAAACTCAATTCCTTGAACATATAGAAATAAAACGCCAAACTTCAAAGGGTTGTAAAAAGTTAGTATGTTGTATGCAGATTGGGCATGTAAAGAGTCAGTCATCATGGGTTTTCTATTATAGATTAAGTGCTATATCCCATTGAAGAGTAGACTTCAGTAATAACATAGCAATTACTCATCAAATAGTGCCATCATGGTATTATAAAATGGCCACGTGGCTAACCGTGGTGTGTAAAGTTTTGTTCGTCATAAAATATGGTATTCCATGATGGTGACATGTTTAGCCGTCATGGATACAATTCGGATTTTTTAAAAATAAAATAAAAGATTCCATGACAGTAATATCAACCGTCATGGAAAGATTTCAATTCCATGACGGTCATAACTTTCATGGAATCTCTATGCAATACACATTCTTGTAGTTAGCCGTCGTGGTAAGGCTTCCACAATAAATGTAGCTGACATAGAAAGGCTAATCCAATACAGTGCTAGAAAGATCATCAAAAGTTTATGGAACCATGCAATTCGTTCAAAAGCTAAGTTCTCCTCCTACAATCACACAAACAGTGTTCATCATATTTTCACTTTCTCTTTCCAAAAATAGATCAAAAGAGTAAAATATTACTAGAATTTAATATTTCAAAAAGTTTTTTCTTGTTTAAAAATATGATTGCATGAATGGAAAAAACCCAGAAGTTTTGAAAGCAGCATTATGTACACTATAAATTAAAAGCATTTTCATTAAGGAAATTGGAAAGATGAGCTCTGCTCCACATATTCTTCTACAATCAAAGGGGATTGATTCAAGGAGAATGAGATCAGTAAAACACTAAATAAATATGTTGTCAGATAGAAGGTGTTCAAAATAGAGAAATAGATACTGTTTAACAAGGTAAAATATATATACATAACCAAAGTCGAAACTTGAATTATTTAGACAACAAGGAGAAGAATAACAAAGAAAAAGTTACCTTGGTGAAGCTTCCATCAGATGATTTTTCTATTTCATCTTCTGAAGCAGCTCTGACACCACCATTGGCCTTCATTAAAAGTAATAAAGATCAGAAAAGAGAAAAGGAAGAAAACTGAATATTAAGAGAAGAAAATTGCAATTAGTAGACTACCTTCCATCTTCGTTCTGAGCTGGAAGAACTTATTAAAGCATCTCTTTCCAAATGTAACATGTACACTTTCTTACAGTTCTTGGTCCTGGAGGAAACTACAGCTAGCCTAGAGTACAAGAGAATGGAAATGAACGTGGTTCCAGTATGAAATCTTTTCTTTCATGATTAAAGAAAAAGGCAATAACATATCTTATTCAAGTCATACCTTCCTAAATGCATAGCTGCAATGGCCCCGCCGTACCCAAACATGCCAAAGAAGGGCTGCAGAGACATTAATAAAGACAAAATAAAAAAATTACTCTACTCCTTGGATGTTACAACATTTAAATGAGTTTGCTACACATGCCATCACGTGGTAACTAATATTAAGATATTAAATAGACATTAGTCCAATATTTTTTAGGAATCTGTTACCGTTAAGTATGGTGGTTCACCCCCTATGGCGAGTCCTCTTGATGATCTGTGCAGAGACGCCCCCATCTTTCCCCTGCAAAAAGTAAAATGGTAGCAAAACACATGGAAAAAATAAATCAGTGACATATATGGCAATGTTGATGAAGTAACAATCAGTAGATATGAATGCTTGCATATGAAGTTACTTAACAGTGAGCAAAGGGAAAGGCATCGTGTGGATACAGACTGACAGTAATTAAGTGATAGAAAGGCAAGTGAGTGCACATCTTTAAGAAAGAGGATCTAGTCATCGTGATAGGTAGGTTAGGTACTCTTATAGCTATACTGCTAGATGCTTCATTTAAAAGTATGCGCCCATAACTCATTAAGTTCCAATCTATTAAGAATGATATTTCCCATTGATGGTACTACTATTTCGGAACAAATAGTAACCGTGATAAAGATATTGATTCAAAAGTATAAAAATTAACCTGGTTACAATGAATAGAAATTAACTAGCTGTTAGAAACATCCAAACTTTTCCCATCAAAAAGAGAACAAGGGGAAGAAAGAGTCAAACTTTTGTAGAAGCCATAATTATGGACCATATTTGTATTAAGTACAACTTAAGATTTCCATTACAGCTAATAATATACCACTGTACTATCGAGTTTTCGTCGCTGCCATCCATTCCTGGGCCTGTGTCAAAAATTGAGATTCTGCTCTTTTGCACATCAACACTGGAGATAAAACAAAATTCTTTATCAGCTTTTAACATTTGCAAGAGATTACTCTTGTCCAAGACAAATTAATATAGGCCAAAGACATTCAATCAAAATGAACGACACAATATTCAGTTTGAAACATGATGAAAGCGCATACAACCACCAGATACCTGGACTTTCAACTAAAATTATAAAATTGAACTATCTTGGCAAAACTATATTCCTTCAGCAAATACCGGAGTTGAATTTCTAATTTTTCCTTTACATATAGAAGCCTTATTAAATGTACCCTTTGAAGTTTATCAATCAGATATAGTTTCTCATGCACAGACCAAAGTAGGAATCCTTATTTTTCCTTTACATCTCAAATCATACATTCCATAATACAAGCCTTATTAAATGTAACCTTTGAAGTTTATTGATCACTATAGTTTCTCATGCACAGACCAAAGTAAAAAAAAAAAAAAAACTT
Organism: Fraxinus floribunda; assembly: GCA_903798395.1. Taxonomy (NCBI): domain Eukaryota; kingdom Viridiplantae; phylum Streptophyta; class Magnoliopsida; order Lamiales; family Oleaceae; genus Fraxinus; species Fraxinus floribunda. The sequence continues at coordinate 13,813 of CAIGRS010336661.1, forward strand.
GATTAAAACAAGAGATTTTTGAAAACCAAGCAAACCTTATTGATCTTCTCTGATTCTTTTCGTTAGACCATAAAGCTTGCAAGGAATTATCCTGATAAACAGTTGAGAGGCTTTAGTATTGAACTCGTGAAGAATGAATGGTAAACTATATTCCAAGCTTACTATCAAGTCAGCAAGGGCTGTTTCAAATGTATACTCCTCTGGCAGCTCCTTCAATAAATCTGTATCTGGAGTAAGGTCCCACATGTTCTACAAAACAATCAAGAACTACACGACTAAAAAATCCCAAAATAGGCACATAATTCACTTAATCAAAGCATCCCCACAAAGGCACTTGATAATTACATAACATTAATTTTTAATGCAATACCTCATATGTATCAGCTTCATCAGACCCATCCTAAATCAAAATGAACAGACATCAGTTATTAAAATCATGAAACAAAAACGAAAATAGAACTAGAATTGATTTCAAAAACATAATCTCACATGAAGCCTTATTATGTGCCACTCGTTTGGCTTAAAATTCACTATATTTCTTATCGTTTTCTCATATGCATCTGTAAAATGAAATTCTGGGCTCGTCCAATCAATTCTTCTTCTCGGCTTTTGAGACATTGCCTGTCTTACAAATTTGGCATACACATTCTTGACAACGTCAACAAACTTGTCAAGAGGCATATGATTGAACAAAGCACGGACTTTAACCCCCAGAGTCACACCATTCGGCATAAGAACCCGAAATTTGTAAATCTTATCAACACCAAGATCATCGTCTTCATTCTTAATACATTCATTTGGCTTCTTTCTCGCCCTCTCAGAGCTGGAATCTTCAGTAGGCCTCTTACTCCCTCTACTAGGAGGTGTTCTTGAGTCCATCTGTAGCTGAGCAACAAAATTAAAAAGATGTGCATATAATTACTTGCATATTTTCAGGTAAAAAGTTGATTGCTTGCATCAAAAGAAGGAAAGGAGAAAATGTTATATTATCTAAGTAACAAAAATTCGCACGACCCCTTCACATTTTAGTTGTCACAACATATAATTAAGGACTTGAAACATACAACAGTGGCCAGGCCCGAAGGAGAGCTCGGAAGGCCCGGATACTGGGCCCGGCCGGGCCAGGCCGTGTATTTAGACACCATAGTCATATACCTTTCGTACAAAACCTAAAAAATTTCACCAACAGAAAAGCTTTCACAGTTCTCACTCAAAGAAGCAGCCGGGTTACATTTATGCACAGAAAAGTTTTCATTTTTATAAATCCTTCTAAAAAGTTAACAAGAAATATTGATTTTAAATTTGTGATCTTAATGCATGAAAGAAGTCAAATGGAACAAAAATAATTAAATTAAAACGAAATGGACACATACATTAACAAGCCCACATGATAAACCCTCAGCCAAATAACACAGAATCGGAAAAATCCAAAAAGTAAACAAAAAATTTTGATTTAAAGTTTACGATTCTTGATGAACCGGAGAACTCATATGAAACAACAGACAAAACTAAATGTATACAATCGTAAAAATAAGCCCATAATCTATACACTACAAACTCTCAAGTCTCAACCAAACAACGCAGAACAAAAAAAAATCTGATTTTGACGACCAAAAAAAAAAAGCAATGGACTCTATTCGGAGATGAATTCGTAAAGACAAAAGTGTGTATATGTATGTATATACACACACACACACACAATCACGTTTGCATGGTTAGATGAAACAACTAAACGTACATTCATCCTCATACTGTAATACATACACAAACACAAACATACCTTTGTTTAAACACTAAACAGAACTTTGTAGAAATGGTTTTTCGTATTTGCAGAGGCAAAGAGAAGGATTTTCAGTTTTTGAGAGAAAAGAGGGGTTTGGAGAGAGAAATGGTGGAAGAGTGTAAATGAGCATTGGGAGTATATGAGAAGCCCTTCGTATTTCAGACTCTGTGTATCCGCGCAAGGCGCACCAGGGAGTAAGGGCCCATTTGCTATTGTGCGCACTCTGCTCTCCGAGGAATGTGTCATGCCACGTGTAAACAATTTCCGTTACAGCATCAAGTAATATCGGTGAAGTAACTGATTGTATATTACTCCCTCCATTTCAAAAAGATAGTTCATGATTATTTTCACACAGATTAAAAAATGATAGTTAGTATAGTTAGAGTATTAAATTTTACTATATTTTTTCATATATACCCTTTATCCCTTATCTAGGTAGTTGGTGTTTATTATACCAAGATGTATTAAATAAGGGTATATGTGGAAATGAAAAATTTAATACATGTTTAAAATGGAAACATGACTATCTTTTTGGGACGGACAAAAATAGTATACATGACTATCTTTTTGGGACGGAGGGAGTANGTCTATTATATCAAGATGTATTAATTATTAAATAAGGGTATATGTGGAAATGAAAAATTTAATATATGTTTAAAATGGAAACATGACTATCTTTTTGGGACGGACAAAAATAGTATACAGGACTATCTTTTTGGGACGGATGGAGTATAACATTATGCCTTTTGAGTTAAATTCAATTAAAAAATTTAGTCAAAGTTAACAATTAATTTTAAGTACACATTTTATACGATTCACAATTGTTCAACTATACATTTCATCAATTTTTATCAAAATTTACTAAGATTCAGAATTTAATCTCTACAAAATAGGAACTATACTAGAAAGTAAAAATGCGTCAGCCGCAACAAAATATTTCGTTGCTGATGCCACATTTCTGTTGTTAATTGTAATTGGCAATAGGCAAAAAGAAAAAAAATTGTTGTCCATATTCTGTGAAAGCTCCCCGGTAATTTCTTACTTAATAGTTAATTATCGATAATTACTGATGAAATTCTACGTCGATAGTCACCCACAAATAATTTCAGCAAAGCTAAATACCAATGGTTGAAATTCTTTCTCACAAAAATATAATTTAATTAGCAATCTTACGTGATAAACTCCCAACCAAATTAAATTTCATTGTGCTAAATGTATATCATAATTTACATATTTGTTTATCAACAGACGATATGTAACAGACATGTTATACATTTTAAATGCAATATGAAAGAAGTCGTTTCGTAGAGTCGTGTCTTTGCACTTTCATTTTCCTTTTTTAAATAACACCACTTTAAGGATATATGTTAGGAGGAAATTACATGGAGACGGGTGTTTAAATTTTCAAATTTAAAAATCAAGTGTTGGAAGTTTTTTAATCAAAACTCAGGTTTCAAATTTCTGATATTATATAATAAATTATAAAATTGAATTAATTTAACATATCCACCCACCTACTTCTAAATTTCATTCATTTTCTCCTATCCGTTCTCTCTCTATCTTATCTCTTCCCCTTCTTTCTCCTCCGCCGTGCAAGCTTGCCTCTGCCTTCGTCTCCTTCACGTTCTCTCTCTATCTTATCTCTTCCCCCATCTTTCCCTTTATCACACAGTTTACCAGAGGCATGCCCGCAGTTGCTGCACAACAACAGATCGAGAGCCGACGATCTGCACGCTACGAAGACGATGTTTTATGTGGTTTGTTGGTCGTTTGCAGATGGGGATGGTTGTGCAGGCAGTGGTCTTGCAGGCGGTGGTGGCACTGCGCAGCGCTGCCTTGTTTTGTGATGTTTCTATGGCTTGATTCGGATATGTTTTTGTTAGTGCCAGTAGTGGTGGATCTGGCGATCGTGCTAAGGTTTGTTGGATCGATGGTGGATCAGTTGGTAGTGGATCTGACAGGGTTTGTTAGGTCTAACGACGGCGGTGGAAATGGTTTTTGTTGGTAGAGGTGGTGGTGGATCTTGTGGTGGCGATGGTTTGAGAGTATATGCAAGTAATAATTTTTTTTTTTCGAGTTGTGATGAGGCAGCGGTGGTGATGGCGACGATGATGCGTTTCTGTTGGAGATGTTTGGCATTTGTGACCTATAAAATAGGTAATATGCAAGTGATTGGTGGTGGAGGTGGTTGTGAGTGGCTTTGTTGGTGCTGTTGTAGCGGTGGCGGCGTGGTGAGAATGGTCGAAAGTGGCCACAGTGGTAGTGACGGTAGTTTGTGATCAAATGTTTGGTAATCTGTGACCAATTACTCACTATGACCAAATAATTTGATAATACGTGACTCAAAAATAATTTTTGACCTCGAAATAATCTGTGACCAATTAATTTAAAAATTCGTGACCTTGAAATAATCCGTGACATAAAAAAAAATTGATTTATGATCTCGAAATAGTTTGTGATCAATTAATTTTAAAATATGTGACATGTGACCTGTAATTATGTATATGTGACCATTAATTATGTAAGTGTAATTTATTATATTTAATTAATTAACTAAAATCTGATTTTTGCATTAGTCAAACTTAAAATCTGATTTTTGAATTGGGGTAAACCAAACA
>CAIGRS010336667.1:0-15218 GCA_903798395.1 Fraxinus floribunda
GTTTTTTATCGAACAAAAATAATAATTTTTTTACTATCATTGTTAAAATGATTATAAGTTGCTTTTAACAAATTAGTAAAAAAGTAATAATATTTACTAATAAAAGACATAAAACAAAATAAAACAAAAAAATAAAAAGAGAAAAAATAAAAAGAGAAAATAAATGGGTCGATAAATGGGGCAAGGGACTTGCCCCGCCCCGATTCTGCCCTGTCCCGCTTTAACCGGGTATATGTACTGGATAAGGTAATAAAAATACCTTACGGGACGGGGGTGGGATTGACCAACCCGACTCATACCCGCCACGTTGCCATCCCTAAGTCAAATAATCAATATTAAGTTATTAATTGCATATTTCATGGTCTCACAGATTTTCAACAACACATTTTAAAAACTTCTATCATAATCTACTAAAAATCTAATTTTAATACCCACCAAACACCCACCAATTTTTTTCAATCGAACAAGTTAACATTTTTGGTTTTAAATAATTAACAACCAGTGTCATTTTTCCTTGTGGCATATTTCACCATATCCATCAATTATCGAGTAAAGCTCATGTTTGGTGTCTATTGTAAACTCTTTTATTACATGATTATTTTCAGTCATGCATTTATATAATAAAATATTTTGCACGTAAATTTAATTGAATGTTTTTAAAATAATGGGCACCAAGGGCAAAAATATATTACGAAATATTTATTATTTCTGATTATAAATTATTTCACGAATTTTTTTTATTAATTAATGGCTGATTATTGTTTCGTTCTATTCGTCTCCTTCTTCGAAAGCAGCACTTTATGGGGCAGTTCAATTCCTCCAATTACTTCTTGTGTAAGCGCAACACAACATATCCCACGTCCGTACACTGCAAGTCTGCAATTGTCTGTCAATTGACAATACCCAAGAGATATTTACAACCAAAGTCCCTAATTTTAACACAAAAAGTTCCTAGATCCCCACTATTTATTTACCTTTCTAGAATTTAAAAATCAATGTCGGAGCAAGTCCTCTTTAATAAAAACCATATGTAATTGGATTAATCCATTCGTACCTGCCAGTTTACACTCCCCTCATATGAGGAGAGGGATCCACGTCCAAATAAAATAATATCCTCCCCCATTGTGAGGGGGTAGTGGACCCGTGTACGGGTGTGTAAACGCTCGCGTACGAATAACGAGGTCCTATGTAATTTCGTTAAATAGTCGCTTAAATTACAGGTGTCCAAATTTAAATAGAAGTATGCTAGTTCATCCATTATAATTTTCCAAAATCAATTAAAATGGTAGGAAAAAAAATGATGCTATCTAGTCTCATAGATAACATAATTTAATGGTGCGTTCAGGTTTCACTATAATTTCTTTATAATTTAAAATCAATGTCAAAAATTAAATTTAATAGATTCATAAATATCATTTACTTAGGGTGTGATCATTTACTTAAGAGTGTGTTTGAGCTCCATTATTTTGAAAGAATGTATTCTGGAATAGTAGATTGATGGAGAATGTGTGGTTAAAAATAAGAAAAAATTATTGATGTGATGAAAAATATTATTTTATTGAAGAATGTTTGGTTGAAAATTAGTAAAAGAATGAAAATGAAATTTTTAATGTGCACCAAACATAAGCTTATTATTCACAAATTTTATTTTCATTCTCGTTATGTTATTTTTTTCCTTTTCAAATAAGCATTAGGTGGAAGACATTATAAGTCAAATTAAAAGTAAAAATATGGGACATATTTGATCTCCTTTAATCAAACTAATCGTATTTTTCCACCTAAACTCACATTTAAACCATTTAATTGATGATCATTTACGATAAGATCAATAAGTAAATTTTGCGGATATTTAATTGCCATTGTCATTTTACTCACATCATCTACACATCATATGTGCATAATCTACTATTTGTATACATGGCATTATTTTGTTAAAGACAATTTTTATAATTTCCATTCAAAAGAATCGAAGTGCGTTAAAAAAAATGGCATAAATGCATTCACGTATTAGAAAATTGAATAAACTTGAATGAGGATTCAATTACTCTAATTGACAATGTTTGGGGAGTGAGACTGCAAATTTCCCAAACACTTATTTTATAAAATGTTAATCTGAATCGACACACCCACTCCCCCTCACACTTTGCACGTAGCTCAAATCCATTACCCACTCCCTTTGCAAACAGTTAATTTTGCTGAATCTCTCTCAAAAAATCTTTCAATGTCTGGGCGTGGACGAGGACGAGGACGAGGACGAGGCGGTGGCGGTCGAGGTCAGCCATCGCCATCAACTGGACGTAGCGGAGGCGGAGGTCCACCATCGCCATCAACTGGACGTGGCGGAGGCGGAGGTCCAGGTCGTGGCCGTGGATCAGTACACTCGGGAGTTTATAATGCTCCTCAGCCTTCTTCTCAGCCGGTGGCTCCGGCTCCTGCTGCGCCGGTTTCGTCACTGAGCAGCGAAGTTGAGCAGAAGCTCACGCTTCAGCCCTCCTCTTCGTCTTCGGAGCCTGTGGCTCAGCCGGTACAACAGGCTCCGCCAACAGAGGCCGTACAATCGCATCAACAGCAGTTGCCGCTGGCGTCTTCCAAAGCTACTAGGCTTCCGGCAAGGCCTGGGTTTGGAACAGTTGGGACTAGGATGATGGTCAAGGCAAATCATTTTCTGGTGGATGTCGCTGATCGGGATCTGAGTCACTATGATGTAAGAGCATCTCCGACCCTTACACCATTTCATCGTATGGCCAAAAATTTGGTGCAATCCATCTCCAACCCAACACCGCACCATTTTTACCAAAATGGTTAATATGACTTTTGCCATTCATTTTGCACCAAATTGTTGTTACGATTTTCGTGTTCCATTTTTTTGTCATACAAAGTTTTAATTCTTAATTTATTAATAATACTAATAAAAATATTATTATTTTTTAATACTATTATTATTATGAATATTTGTAATAAATTTTAATCAGGTAATTAATGGTAATCAAGGAATGAATATTAGAATAAAAGTATTCAAGAAGTTTTAAAATTATTAACTAAATGTAATTATTTAATATTTTCTTTAACATATTCAATATTCAATATTTTTTTATACAATAATAATCAAGAAATGAATTCAATATTTTCATTAACAAAATGTAATTATTTATGTTGTAGTAATCATACAGGGGCCAAATCACTATTTTAAAAAACTCCTTTGGCAAGTGGAGTGCCCAAACTTTAAAAAGTTATTTTGAAAAAAAGAAAATTACATTGCGCACATGGGACCCAGAACACGTGTTATGAACAACACCGTTTTAATGCTGCTGATTATCGAATGTAAATAATTATGCTGGTTATCTTTTCCTATATCCTTCTAACTAGGTGGTGGTTATTTGTGGCATACCTGCACACATTATTTATTTTTATATAATTTGCATATTTACTTGCAACTGTTGATTTTTGTCTACAGGTTATTAATGTATAACCTGTTAAGCATCTTGTCATCTGTAAAAACTATTGAAATTACTATCACTTCCACAATTCATTGTAAGAAATAAGAATGCATGTATAAAATAAGGCGGTTGTTGTGTAACTTGATTTGATGCAATGAACAATGCAAATTTTCTTATTTTTAATTTAATTTAAAATTTAATTAAATATGTATGCATTTATGCTTTACCATGTATATGTAGGTGTCAATCACTCCCGAGGTGACTTCTAAGAAACTCTGTCGGGATATTATGAGCCAGTTGGTTAAATCTTATCACGTCTCACATCTAGGCAAGCGAATGTTAGTTTTTGACGGAAGAAAGAATGCTTATGCTGCAGGGCAACTGCCTTTCTCTTCGAAGGACTTTGATGTCACTCTAGTTGACAAGGACAATAGCACAAGGTAGGTTCTTAATTCTTGCATAACATAATTTATCGTTCTGATGGTTGGTGCCCTCTTTTATGTGATATTGTCGTAGTGATGTCTTTTTTTGGTCAATAACTGAATTTTGTCAGGGACGATACTTTTCTTTTAAAAAGTGATGGAAATTTATTCTTGCTGAAGTTCTTAGAAAGAATTAGTATCTTTGATTTCTGCATGTTATCAATATGGTGTGAATTCTGATATAAAATATCAACCTACAAGTGTAATGTTCAACGTAACTATTACTGATAAAGATGTTTGACAAAATTTGGTGAATTAAAGTTTTATGTTCTTGAGTGGCATCATAAAAATTTTATTGTGTGAAGACTACCTTTTTTTTGGTACAATAAATCACCTCATTTTGATGTCACATCCAATATGTTTAATTTGCTTCCTATAAATGCAGGAAGGATCGGAAATATAAGGTCTCTATTAAATTTGCTTCCAAAGCAGACTTGCACCATCTTCAACAATTCTTACAGGCTCGACAACTTGATGCCCCACATGAAACTATACAAGCTCTAGATTTGGTTCTTCGGGAGAAACCATCCAACAGGTTTCTAACTCTTCTGCGCGCTGGTCTACAGTACGGATATTCAGTGTTCGAATTAATCTATTTTAACATTGTGTCATTTAATTGCAGTTATGAAGTCGTCGGAAGGTCATTCTTTTCCCCAGACTTGGGCCAAATGGGGGAACTTGGCGATGGGTTAGAATATTGGAAAGGTTTTTATCAAAGTCTTCGCCCAACCCAGATGGGTTTGTCTCTAAACATTGGTAATAACTTCAAGATTTTTCATTGTTCATTTGTGTAGTTTTGACTTTGCTGTGGTCCTACACATGCCTTTCTCATTTATACATCTTTTCTTACTTCGTTTGGTGGAAGTTCTGAAGCCGGGCTTCTGTCATTTATGGAGATCATCCTCAGTTTAATCATATATTTCCATGTTCCAGATATGTCAGCCAGAGCATTTTATGAGCCTATTTTTGTTTCTGAATACATTGGCAAGTATTTCAATCGAGATCTAACAAGGCCTTTGTCTGACCAAGATCGTATTAAGGTATTCTTTATTATCTGGTTTTAGGGTGTGTTTGAGTCATATTATTTTGGAAGATTGATGGAGAATGTGTTGTTGAAAAAGAAGGAAAAGTTATTGATGTGATAAAAAAATATTATTTTATTGTAGAATGTATGGTTGAAAATGAGTAGAAGAATGAGAATGAAAAAAATAATGTGGATCAAACAGGGGCTAATTAACAGTCTTGATGGTTAAACCAGATCAAATAAACAGATAAACTCACAAAAACAAGCTTCTTTTAAAAATGTGTTGTTGAAAAAGAAGGAAAAGTTATTGATGTGATAAAAAAATATTATTTTATTGTAGAATGTATGGTTGAAAATGAGTAGAAGAATGAGAATGAAAATTTTAATGTGTACCAAACATGGGCTTAATTTTAACTTTTCTATCCCAACTACATTTTGTATTATTGGGAGAGTTGGTAGTTATATTATCTATAGTTTTAATATATAGTTTTAACGTGCCATAGCTTAACTAGTCAAAACATCTCCATGTTAAAAGAAGAATTATTGAGGCAGTCTGTACTTGGGAGTTTTTTCCATGTTTTGGTTGGCAGATAGTTATATTGAATTATTTATTTCCATGATTAGCAACTAATTTCTTGCTGTCTTGTGCATTTTCAGGTGAAAAAAGCATTAAAAGGCATTAGGGTGCAGCTCGACCACCAGGGGCATGTCAAACGGTACAAAATTTCAGGCGTGTCAAATGAACCTACTCAAAACTTGATGTGAGCTCATTTACTGTTTCTATGGGCGTGTTTTTTGTTTTTGTACTTTGAAATATATTTTGGATAGCCAGCAAGGCGGCTTACTAAGTGTACTGTGATTGACTTTCTTGTTTGTTGATATTACATGGCATGTTAAGATAATGGTAACTTTCAGGTCTCGTGAATTATGTGATGTAAATTGCTTTCTTCTGTCTTTCTGTATGTCGTGTAGCATTGTGGGGAGAGACGTATTGCAAGTTCCTAATATATATGCCTTGTCTGCCTGATTGTTTATTTTTTGCTATACTTCTCATTGCAACAATCAAAATCGCTTCATGTTATCCATTTCTAAAGCCATTAAATCAATTGATTTCTTATCTGCGAATATATTTTTCTTTTAGTATTTTATGTTTGAATTTCTTCTCTATAATTGACTAGGTTTCAGCTGGACGAGTCAGGGACAAGAATATCAGTGGCCCAATACTTCCGCCAGAGGTACAATATTGTGCTCGAGTATCCATTCTTGCCTGCGATTCAAGCAGGCAGTGACACAAAGCCTGTTTATCTTCCTATGGAGGTAGCTTGTTACAAAATGCATATTTTCTGACTTCCCGTCTGTCTGTTTCTTGACACTGCTTCTTGTGGTTTTAGCTTATAATTTCCTCGTTCTTCCTTTGCAGCTATGCAGAATTGTTGAGGGCCAAAGGTTCTCTAAGAAGTTGAATGACAAACAAGTTACTGCACTTTTGAGAGCTACCTGTCAACGTCCGCGTGAAAGAGAGAATAACATAAAAGAGGCATGGATGCATGATTTGTTAAATTGATCACAGTTTTTTCTATATGAATATGCCTGAACATTATTTTGCGTCTCTAAAATGAAATAGACTCTGTAATCTGGTTTCTATTTCCTTGTATTACTTAATTTAATAGTGATTTACCTGCAGATGGTCAGTTATAACGATTACAATGGTGATATCCTTGTGAACAAAGAGTTTGGAATTCAAGTTAGGCCTGAGCTTACTTCCATTGAAGCACGAGTTTTGCCGGCTCCCACTGTAACTTCTATAATTTATGATTGTTTTGTGTGTTCTTGAATCGTGTCACCTTTTATTTTCTAAAGTGTGCTGCCACTTTGGACTGCCAGCTGAAGTACCATGAGACTGGGCGGGAGTCACGGGTTGATCCAAGGGTAGGACAGTGGAACATGATTAACAAGGTGAATCTGCTTTCCTAACCGAGTGTATTTTTTTAGTCACAATTAAAGGTTACTTGTGCTAGCATGTTTTTGTATGTATGTTCACCTGTTGATTTACTGTTTTGTTGCTGTAAGAAAATGATTAATGGTGGAAGGGTGGAGTTTTGGACATGCATCAACTTCTCGCAACGGTCCAACATAGATTTAAACAGGTTCTGCAATGAGTTGATTAGCATGTGTTGCAGTAAAGGAATGGTACGGATTTGTAAATGTTTGATTCATCATTGCAATTGATGCAACTTTGATGGCACTGACAGATTATATTGTGTTCGCTTTTAGGAATTTAACGAAAGACCTTTGGTTCCATTTCGTTCGGCCCATCCTGGTCAGATCGAGAAGTCACTAATCGATATTCACACACAGTCTACCACAACTCTAGCTAGGCAGACAGGAAAACAGCTGCAGTTGCTCATTATCATTTTGCCTGATGTCAGCGGGTCCTATGGTTAGCTGCACTATTCCTGGATTCTATTTTTATCAAAGAGGGAATCGTTTCTCAAAAAAGTAATTTGTTTGTCACAGGGAAGATCAAACGAGTTTGTGAAACTGAATTGGGGATTGTCTCGCAATGTTGTCAGCCCAGGCAGGCATCAAAGTATAGCAAACAGTACATGGAAAATGTATCTCTGAAGATCAATGTGAAGGTTTGTTATGACACCGCGTCCTGAACTGTTATAGCCAATTTTTTTGGTTTCCAGCATAAAATTATTGCCTACATTTTCCCATGTTTATCTGTCATTGTTCAAATAGGTTGGAGGACGAAACACTGTTCTGGAGCAGGCTGTTCTTAAAAGGATTCATTATCTGACTGATCGCCCAACCATCATCTTTGGTGCTGATGTTACCCATCCTGCCCCCGGGGAGGATTCCAGTCCTTCTATAGCAGCGGTAGGTTGACGACTTTTGGCATCCCCACCCCTTCCCAATTACACACACGTACTGAGAGAGAAGAAATCAGGAGAAAGAAAACTGAGTCATCTATATTTACAGGTGGTGGCTTCAATGGATTGGCCAGAAGTAACCAAGTTCAGAGGCTTGGTTTCTTCCCAGAAACACAGGGAAGAAATAATACAGGAGCTTTATAAAACTAGTTCAGATCCTAAGAGAGGCACAATTCATGGTGGAATGATTAGGTTAGAAAACCACAAGCAATATTGTTTGCTCGGCATTTCCCCTTTGCTTCACTCATCTTTGAATTTTCTTGCAGGGAACTTTTGATTGCATTTTTCAAGTCCACCGGGCATAAGCCTCACAGAATTATATTCTACAGGTCAATTCCTTATTAGAGTTCATGTACCTTATTACTCCTCTATCTGGTCGTATTCTAATATAAATGCAAAAATCATAGGGATGGTGTAAGTGAAGGGCAATTTTCTCAAGTTCTTTTTCATGAAATTGATGCAATACGGAAGGTACACATTTTTGGTGATTTTGTGGATTTTATTTTATCTTGAATATGATTCAGTTTCCATCTATGAAGTATATGTAGCTTACATAAACAAAATGACTTTCTTAGGCTTGTATTTCGATAGAAGAAAATTATCTACCACCGATCACCTTTGTAGTTGTGCAAAAGAGACACCACACACGTCTCTTCCCCGCTAATCATGGAGATCGTAATGCGACAGACAAGAGTGGCAACATTTTGCCAGGTTTCGCATATATTTTACCTTCTTTTGTATAGGACCTTCGTATATTTTCATGCAAGTAGTTCCCCTATGTAACCACATTCTACGCTTGTATGAACAGGTACCGTTGTTGACACTAGGATATGTCACCCCAGCGAATTTGACTTCTTCCTTTGCAGTCATGCTGGGATTCAAGTAAATTTGATTTCCATTCAGTATTGTTTAGATAAGTGGCACCTGTTCTTAAGTAGGATATTTTATTTTATAATTCTAATCGGTTTTTGCATTTCCTATCAGGGAACTAGCCGTCCAACACATTACCATGTGTTGTATGATGAGAACAGATTTAGTGCAGATGCTTTACAAACGCTAACCAACAACTTGTGTTATACGTAAACTATCCTCCCTCGAACTTGTATTTTTTATTTCACCTTTTATGAATATATATTTGCCTGAGGCCTGAGGCTGTTTATGTATTCATAATTGGAAACCTTTTCCTTTCAGGTATGCCAGGTGTACTAGATCAGTTTCTATAGGTTAGTCTTTGCATATACTGATTGCACTCTATATCATCTTTGAGCATCATTAGCTAAAAGCTTAAACACGAGTAAAAAAAATAAGTTTTGAGCAACTTTTCATTTCTGAACTTGTCAGGATGAGTTTATTTTGTCTGACTTTCTAATTTAAACCACCTATTCAGTTCCGCCTGCTTACTACGCACATTTAGCTGCATTCCGTGCTCGCTATTATATTGAGGGTGGTGACACTTCGGAGAGCGGATCCTCATCTGGAGCCGGCAACACCACAAGAGAGAAGAATGCAGAGGTCCGCCCATTGCCTGTTATTAAAGATAACGTCAAAGATGTAATGTTTTATTGCTGAATGAGAAGTGTCATGTTTTTTGGTCGCTGAATTGTTAGCCTTGGCTAAACGTTTATAGGTTTTCCTCGTCTCTCACACTAGTACTTTGATGAGTATAAGCTTCTGGCTTAATCTAAAACTTCCAGCAAGCTGTGGCTCGTTTTGTTTGCTGAAATGAAATTATTGCTTTTGCCTTTTCAAATACTTTGTGAAGTGAATTCCTCTACTTGTATGACATGTATCCTTTACAAAACTCATGTTCTCTACACAGGATCATAAAATACGACTATTGTACATTGAATGATACTTTTCGCACGCAGTGCCTCTCGACTTCTACAGATGAATATCGGACAGGGAACTTGAAAAGTAACATATATTTTTCTGATTCATTCCCTGGGTGTCGTAAAAATTGTAAAAACGCTAAAGATTGCTATTTGCAACAAGAAAGCCAGGATGCTGTTCTTCATCAGTTTGAAGCGATCAGTGTGCATTGAACTGTTGTCGCGTTGTGCAGTATTGAAAAGTTCGGTATTACCAGTACTGGTAGTTTCAGACACATTTACAGACAATGAACCTGAAGGACATAAAATTCAAGTACATTAGGTATACGAAGAAACTGGCACGACTGCAAACACAAATATGGACACCCACATATCTCGGAAGGTGCTTATAATTAGAAAAGTTAAAATGAAACTTACAGTCGTAATTTGCCCATCCAATCCGTTGACCAGTCAAATCATAGACAACAATCTTATCTTTAAGAACGAGATCTGTAAAAGATAATAAAAAATTTAATGAAAGACAAAAGACATAGCATAAAAATCCAGTGCCGACTTGCAATGTGGGTGTGTGCATGCATGCACATGGAGCAACCCTATTTGGTTTAGCTAAAAAAATTAATTAAAACCTAAGTCAAATTTAATAATTAATTTTAACAACACATTTTATAGACCATAACTTTTAATCATATTGCATGAGCTTTTATCAAAATAAAAATCTGATTTTCATCTAAACTAAAAAGGGGCAAAATGTGTGTGCATGTAGAATTAGTTTCGCTTAATACTCTTACCTCCTAAAATTGTAATCCCCTGTCCCGCATTTTTCTGAAAGCCCATGCACCATACTGCAGCATCACTCTGCGCAAGCAATGAAGACGAAGTACTATCTTAATGATTCAGAAGTTGATAAAATAAGAAATGCACGCTAACGAAACGATTCCTAGTAATAAAGCACATCTAAAATTCCTAAATACACTCATTAAGCTCATTTGGTTCAGATAACAAAGAGCAAAATTTCATCAAATCCCAACCAAAATCTCAATAATACAGTATAGCTATGAAATGTAAACTTACAATAGACTTCTGCTGTACAAGGTAATCCTCAGGCTTGAGAATCATTGATGCACCACCAGCAAAGTTTAAATTAACTAAAGGAAATATCTCTGAAACACTGAAGAAAATTTAAATAGCAAATTATCAATAAATTAATGATTACAAAAAAAAAGTAACTTTGATATTCCATTCCAGAAGAAAACCTGGAGGTGATTACGTAACACTGGTTTCCCTTGGAAAGTACGGGGTGGACAAATTGTGAAACAGCCTGTGTAATCTACACAGAAAGATTGCCAATTAAAATACTTGAAAGTGAAAAAAATTGATTATTTTGTGTCCGTTAACTCAAATTCTTCCCAGGCAACTTACTGTGGTAACAAAGGGATCATAAGCCTCGTCTGCAAGGTATGCCAAAGTTGTTCCGGAATCAATTATTGTACCTTGGGTGTCTGATGTTGCAAAAACTGTTGGATCAATGGGTAATGTCTGGCCTTTAATAGAGATACTCTGCAAATTTACATTATAATGTGGCCTGAAAAATTTGGAAAGAACGGTTCAAAATGGAGCATAGAACTGGACGACATTAAGGAAGAAATAAATGCTTAAATCTTGTAGATTATACAGTCAAGAGAATGAAGTCTTATCGAGTATTGCACTTACCAAACATGCACTGTGTACCTAATTTATAAAATACCATTTCAGCTGATGGATATAGCATTATTTGAAAGCTATAAGGAGAGATATCAAATACAAATATGATGAAAAAACAAAAAAGAACCTAACTTCAAGCTTGAACATTTGTTCAACTTAGCTTAAAAGTTACTTGTAAGTACTACTTTTTCCTGGCTCTGGCTAACTTTCTCGAGATCATCCAAAATTGTGATCCAACAAGAAAAGGTATAATTAAACTATACATGTTCAATTGCTATATATCCAGGTAGTACAAGAAGAAGCTGGTTTCGACCAATGAACTTGGCTCAAAATGTTCGGTTCAGTCAACAGAGCCTCACTAAGAATTAATAGACATCGTAAGTGGGATACTTTAATATGTAACTTCAAAAACTGAAGCTAGGACAAATTGATCAAACGAGTATAACCAATCTGATGGAATTAACAGAAAACAATCAAATTTGTCTAAAGTTTAGTTCAAAAATGTCGCAAGACATCGAAAGCAATCAGTTTGCAAATTAATATCCTAAGACTCGAAATCTTATATGAATAACCTAAAATTTTAATTTTTAATGTTTCGTTTTTTTTACAAAACAGGTACAGTGAGTGTATATTGTAGGACAAACGTAAACTGGTACATCTCCTTCAATGAGGAGAAATTCACAGCCAAAAATAGAAGCTCCTAGATCTGACTTCTCTGCTTCTTTTTATTACATAGGTTTTAGGCCAAAATACTCAACTAATGC
This sequence comes from Fraxinus floribunda, assembly GCA_903798395.1. Lineage (NCBI taxonomy): Eukaryota > Viridiplantae > Streptophyta > Magnoliopsida > Lamiales > Oleaceae > Fraxinus > Fraxinus floribunda. The sequence continues at coordinate 12,174 of CAIGRS010336667.1, forward strand.
AGGATACCGGAAATCAATACTGATTCTTTGTTTCTCGGCCTTTTTGAGGCCCGAGTGAAGGCAAATGAGTCAAAAGGATTCACAATAAACAATCATAAAAAGAAATAGAAAATAAAATAAATATGAAGCACAGTGATATGTTGTGGGCTTCACCTGAATCCGAAAGTGCCAAAAGATGGAGTTCAAATAATAGTGAATCAAGAATCCAGTTCTCCCCAATATACTAACTCAAATTCGTACAACCATTCATTGTGAATTATTAATAATATATATATATATATATAAAAAAAAACCTAATTTTCAAGACCTCAGTTTTTATGAGATAGTAAGACGAAACAATCGGCACAAGAATATCTAACATTAGACGGGTAATGAAAATTGTAGAGCAGAGGAGTAAATACTGTAATGGGACAAGTGGAGTGTAAACTATGTTTGGCTCAACGACCGGACCAAGCACCAATATACCACCACCACGGTCGCCGCCTTTCAAGCAGTGAGAGAATGCATTTGGGGTGACACCGATTGAAGATAGTTGTGAAATTACAGATAAGCCCTGCTGCCCAAAACCAAATATACCATCAACTGCCCTATCTGACTTGGTAAGATCCCCCGTCTGTGATGTGCTACAACTGTATCAAAACAATCCCGGGAAATGCAAGTAGGTTGATAAAAAAATACGAATACATATGAAAAACTACAGTATAACATACAGATAAGAACTCACCCGAAAATAACAGGAGCAGAAGAATTTGAAGTTAAAGAATTCCCAACATTCTTGTCGAAATACATTAAATCTGACACGTAATAACCTGACGTTCCACTACCATCCCCATACTGGAATGTGTATCCACATTGATTCTGAGCTGAACATCCTGACTCAGAAGTCTGTGCTCCCAAAGCACACCTTTGATCGGAGCATGAGAGGGGTGAAGCCGTCGATGAGCTGGACGGATCAAATAACTCGAGCTTAATCTGCTAATGTGATATATGGTGATTTGATGCTCCAAAACAAAAAGGAAATTAAAATGAAAAAGATAAAGATAAAAAAAATTCATCAAGATTCAAGATTTTTGGATTTACTTGGAGTCCGGTGGATGTAGGGCAACCATTACAAGAATTGCAACTGACCCATAAGACATCACTTCCCGTATCTATCTGCACATAGAATTCTTTTGGAGGAGTCCCTAGTTGAACTTTTGTATAGTATAGCCTAGGGAACAAGGGCTATGATGCAGTGAGTTTCAATTCATTCAAAACCATTGTCCCTTACATCAATTTGCATGATATTACCAAATAACAACAACAATAAACTAAACTAAACCTTATCCCCAATTAATTTAGGGTCGGCTACACGAATTATTTTTTGCCATTCCATTCTGATCGTTAGCAAAACCAGCCCATTTAAGCACCCAAACCAGCTTGACTATTTCCAGGGTGTATTATTTTAACTCTGCATATATATTTTTCAGAGCTATTTTTAAGCTTGCGTAAAGGAGGAGGGTAGTATTAGGTTAACAGTCAGTATAAAACTATGTAAAATCTCATAACATAAATCAAAAGGCACAGTTTTAAGAAAAATATAATTCAAGAAATGCCGACGCCCTCATTCAATGTTTGTTGGGTCGGTATTGAATATAATTAAAGAATAAAATAAGATAAAATTTTATCCATACAATGTTGTCCCTTTGTTACATATTTTCCAATTCAGTCATATTGGTTTATATTATGGACCTATCAAATTGAAATAGATTATTCAAATACTTTTAACACAATAAGGTTCAAGAAATGATCCAAAATTCAGTAAACAGTATAACAAGTTGAAACTTTAAAAACACTCGATGGAAGTATTTTCAATTATATCAATAAGAAAACAGTTCAGTGTATGGAGATATTCAAAATGCTGCAAAGCAGCAATTTCAGCCATATAAAGCTCAAACTTGTAGTTGAAATTCAAGAAACGAGCCATGCCTAAAATCCTATGTGCTTAAATATGTAAAAATTAATCAATGGGTAAGATTTGGGCTTGAATTCAGGTGAATAAATTATAATTGTTGCTATGCTTAAACAAAATACATATACTGATACATATATAATTACAAAAAAAGCGTATATATATAAATTTACCCAACAACAAATGGATCATAGGTGCCTTCAACGTCAAAATCGACGACTCCAGAAGGTTTTTGCTGCAAGATTCTGCCATGTCGGACCCGATCACGGTCCCTGAGCTGACTCAGCTCCACCCCGTCGTGACTCGCTCTCTGCAGATTCCACGTCAGGCTTTTCCCTCCTTCACCCAGCACCATCTCCGCCACCACCACTAACACCACCGCCACCGCCACCGCCACCTTCTCCGGCGACATTTCCTTTTGAATATCTTGTTTTTCCTTTTACTCCAAGCAATCTAATAATTTTTTTCTATACATGCATACATAAATATGCGATATTACATAGGGATCTAATATATACGCGTGTTATATATATTTTTGTTTTTCTGAGAATTTTGAAAGAATCAAGAACGTGTATGTGTGAGATAGAGCCAGCCGATAACAACAGAAGTTTGAAATTTGTGGGATTACATTGTACTTTGTATCCAGGCACGTTGCATTTAGATATTATTTTTTATACGAGGCATAATCATTGCCTTTGTTTGAGTCAAATTATTATAGAATGAGATAGGGGTGTTTAAAAATTTCGAATCGAATCCGAACCCGAACCTGAATTGAACCGAACCGAATCGAACGGTTCTTTACAAGTTAAATACCTGAACATGTACCCGAATCGAGAATCGATGGGTATGGATTAGATCTCGGGTCTAGACCAAGAACCGAAGAATCGAATGAGAATTGAAACTAAATAATTTTTTATTTTATTTATTGAATTAATTAAATTATTTTATTTTTTAAAAATAAATTAACAAATTAATTAATTAAATCAGATCATTTCATAATTTTAAGCCTTGGGCCTCAATTTTTTAATATGAATCACCGACATTTTAATATTAATATCTACTTTTTGGTATTTGTATGCATTGAATTAATGTTA
>CAIGRS010336722.1:0-18667 GCA_903798395.1 Fraxinus floribunda
CTTAAGAGAGTTTTAAATGTATATATGCTTAATGGTGAAGGAATTAACCATTACAAAGACAAATCGACAAGCATGAGGTGTCCCTTGTTGTAGAAATCTGATTTTACCTCTATCCTTGCAGGTACTAATCAAGTGTCCGTAGCTTATTTTGATGTCTTTACAATCCATATTACTTGCCCCAAGATCCCAAAATACTTTATAGCATTAATTCCATCACCGTTCATTTAATTACTTACCCGATTGACACCCAATTTTCAACCGATTTCAACAATTCACACCTCAATATTTATAACGTCATATAAAAATTCCAAAATATTTTATAGCAATACTTCCTCAACTGTTCATTTAATTACTTACCCGATCGATACCCAATTGTCGATCTATTTCAACAATTCGCACCTCAACATTTATGACGTCATATAAAACCCATATTATTGTGTAATGATCATGTCACTTCATGCCTCATGTCTTAAATATGTCAATTACCTATCTAGGGTTAACGGTGACCTTGATCAACCGAATGGAAAGCTAGAACATTTATCAATACTAATTCCGGCCTTTTCAAGATTCCAATTGCTTAACAAGTCAATCTCCAACATCTAGATTAACCTAATTTCTCTATCATAGCTCAATGTAAAATTCATCACCTAGTTCAAGGAGTCTAATGCTAACAACCTATAAAGATCTTAAGCTCTCAATAATCGAATGTACCATTTTAAAAGAAAGCAATTAGGAAAATTGATGCAAATGAAATTGTAAATAGCATGCATGAATCATATTGTTCAAAGGTATAATGTGAAGTTTGAGGTATTACACCAGTACCTATTCTATTTTTTGAGTATGAAGATCATATATGGTGTGATGTCATTTCAATGGCTATCGGTCACATCATTCTTGGTCGACCTTGGTTGTTCAATTTAGATGTAACCATTTGTGGTCGATCCAATTCATGTTCCTTTGTGTTTAATGGAAAAAAGATTCACCTTAACCCACTACCCTCAAAACCTGTTGACTCACCCAAAGCAAAGAAAAGCGAAGAACGAAAAGGGTTACATATCATTAACCCTGTAGATTCCAAACATACACTTGTGGACGATTCTGTTGTGTTTGACTTGGTTATCGTAGAGATTCCATTGAATTCTCCAATAGTAGCCCGTCTTGAAGCCTAGGCGATCATTCAAGAGTTTCATGATATCTTCCCTAAGGAGCTACCTGACAGCTACCTCCTTTACGGGACTTCCAACATGCCATAAGTTTGGTCTCGGGAGCATCGCTTCCAAACTCATTATAGGATGAATCCTACTGAGCACACTGAACTTTAGAGGCAAGTAAATGAAATCCTTCACAAAGGATTCATCTATGAGAGTATAAGTCCTGGCACAGTTCATGTTCTATTGACTCCTAAGAAAGATGGCTCTTAGAAGATGTGCATAGATAGTTGTGTCATCAATAGAATTACAATACAGTATCGATTTCTCATTCATAGGCTTGAAGATATGTTAGATATGATGGTTGGTGCTACAATCTTTTCTAAAATTGATTTGAAGAGTGGGTATTATCAGATTAGGATCTGCCCCGGTGACGAGTGGAAAACCACCTTTAAAATGAAATATGGCCTTTATGAGTAGCTGGTTATGCCTTTTGGACTAACCAACGCCCCAAATAATTATATTAGAGTAATGACAATAACTCTTCGACCCTTTATGGGTAAGTTCCCTGTCGTCTACTTTGATGACATTCTCGTTTATAGTTAAACTAAGAAACAATACTGGGATCATCTCATGCATGTTTGATCTACCCTTCGTACAAGAAAATTGCATGCTAACATTAAGAAGTGTTCTCTCTTCACAAATAGAGTTGTCTTTCTAGGATTCATTGTATCATCTGCAAGGATATCTGCTCACCCTGTCAAGATTCAGACAATTGTTGATTGGCCTTAGCTTAAGACTATACATGATGTCAAGAGTTTTCCTAGCCTAACTACCTTTTAACAGGCTTCATCAAGGGATTTAGCACAATTATGGCTCATATTACGAAGTACATGAAAAAAGGAGAGTTTCATTGAACACAAGAAGTGATTAAGGCTTTTAACCTAGTTAAGAAGCGAATAATAGAAGCTCATATCATGCGCCTTCCTGACTTCGTCAAAGTTTTTGAGGTAGAGTATGATGCCTTCGGGGTAGGAATAGGTAGAGTCCTTAATCAGGAATGCCACCCTATCGCTTATTTTAGTGAGAAGTTAAATGACGCCAAAAAATGGTACTTGACTTATGATAAGGAATTGTATGTAGTTGTACATGCTTTGCGATATTGGTGCCATTTTTTGCTACCCCAAGAGTTTGTTCTTTATCGCACCATGATACACTCGTCATCTCACCGTCCAGAAAAGGTTGAATTCTAGGCATGGTCGCTAGACTGAATATTTATAGACCACTTCTAAATATCACCTTTTCCAGCACACAAAAATAAAATTGATGCTATTTTATATTAACATATTGTGTTGGCTAAAGATTGAGAAGTTCAACACTTCATTGTTCGTTGGGTTGATTGGCCTGAGTTTGACTTTATATGGATTACTAGAGAGAAACTACACTAGCTTGACCTAGATTTGTTGGAGTTCTATCGGAGTCAGCAAGATTTTCTTTTGCCCAGTTCTCCTTCCACACATTCAAAGGACATTGATGGGGACACCAAATTTAGATCACCACTGACACACTTTTATGGATGTCAGAAGAAGCTCGTTCAACCCTTAGTTTATGGTTGGGCGATTGATTACAGCCTTTTAAGACTTATCCACTCGACAGTGTCTAGTTTTACTCCCACACAGAGATAGTTGATGCGGACATCATCGAGATTTTTTTATTCTTATTGGGCTTTATTATTTATATTTTATTATTGGGCTTGTAGTCGATTTTTATTAGTTATGCTTTCTATTATTGGGCTTGTAGCAATGAGTTGGCCAAAACCCTTCACTAGTATGTTAGGTTTTTACTATTTATTGAATCTTTTCATTGTAGTTGAATCGGCTGATGAATGAATAAAATTGAGATGGCGACGACCAACGTTTGTTTCCCTTTTTCCTTAACTTTTCTTTTCTTCTTCTATCGGATTCTTCCTTTGTTCTTCTTCTTCTTCCTCTTCTATTTTCTTCTACTACTTATAAGTTCATAATTTGGTTATATGTTGAATGCTTTGAACTGATTCTACATCAGTTTTTGTACATAAAAGCAATAATACTTAATTTGTATGATGACTTGCCATACAGAAGTCAGAATTACTTGAAAGTAGTTTTATTGGAATAATATTTATATTTCCACTCCATTAAATGTGATTAATTGTAATTAGTTTTGATGACTTAATTAGATGTTAATTTTATTTGTTTGGTAAAACTCGAGGCAAATTGGAAGAAAGAAGAAATTCAAAGTTTGAGACCAGATTACAATGTACAATAGTTGATTCCGACCACAATAGTGAAATTTATTAAGAGACAATTGGATACAATTAGAAGTGAAAAAGAGTAAAATATAATCAAAGGGTTTTCACAAATCAATTTTCAACCGTACAAAGTATGTTCCAATTTTTTAGTCAAATATTGAGACCCATTTTGTCGGATAGCAAACATTCAAATTGGAAAACTATATTTCTAAAATAATTGTAGCCATTTGAGTTAGCTTTTCAAAGCACTTTAAATCACCTTAATCAGATATCAGTAGAGAAAATTATGATCAAAATACTGATGACTGCGTAGAGACATAATCATATGCACAAAGGTAACTTTACTTATTTGATTGAAACTCAATTTAGACGTATTTCTTGACCTAATTTCACCTTATATAATACAAGACATGAGTGGCCAATGAAGGATCACTCTTTCACCTGTCAAATCACTTCCATATCATAAAATCATTCAAGAATGAGGGGTAAATTAACCATAAGTTCGAAAGGAGGACACAACTAGCATGTGGATTGAATCGAGAAATATCAAAAACTTGAATAATCAAAGTCGTCGATAGATAATCAAGAACAAGAATTAGATCGTGACATCTCTTTCTTGTATTTATAAATTTTGGGATTGTTTTATCATAAACACGTTTAGCTATATTCTATGCATTTGATGAAGATGAACCTTATTTTTTATTTATTTTAATCCTAACTAGTAGTTTAGTAATTATTTTTTCTTGATTAATTTTGCATTCTGATTACATTGTTTAATTGATTGGTTACCAATTAGATAGTTCATTGTTTGTTGTAGTGTTGGGAGACTCGCAATAAGTTTAGAATGCCGCAAATTAACATATGTGCAATACATGTTAGGAATAACATTTATCATGTGTACAATTGTATAGATAATATGAAATATAATGCATTTTAATCATTCGAATTCGTGTTAGAAATATATTCGAATAGTGATTAGAATATAATTAGTTTCTCTTAGAAAATAAAGTTAAATACATTAGGTTTATCGATTGTCAAGAATGTATGAACGAAACTATATTGCAAATCAATAATTGAAATAGATAATAATTGGCAGACTCAAAATCCAATACAATCATCTATAATCTGATACAAAAATACTTTTACCACTTTGTTAGATAATTTAGCATAAAGTCAAATCAAAATTTATTTTTTATTATATAATTTGAATTCCATAAAAATCTACTAAACTTGAATTAAAAAATTTTCCTCGTGGGACGATGACTCTTCTTATCAAATATATTACTTGTCAACGATCTTGTACGCTTGCGATTTTCGTGAGAACATCATGTAAGCACGGCGTACAAACATATATACTTTTCCATAGCTTAATCAACTACTATTCTACATAATTTGGAATCGGGATAACTAAATGCAATAAATCTGGCAATGAGCTAGCAGGTAGTTCATCAAATACAGCTGCTACGTACTTTGGGATGAGATCTTGCTCCAAGGAACAGCTAGAGAAGCTGCTCCTGGTCAGCTTACTTTCACAAATCATCCTCAGTTGATGACTATCCAAATTCTCTTGGCTACTCGTCTGAGTTGGCTATAATACTGCCCCTCAACAATGATTCTTGCTCAAACTACATGAGGTTTTTTTTATTTTGTATCAAACTTCTCATCCGTGGATGAAGATGGTTTGAGTGTATTTTAAAATGTGGTGGCAAGTGACATTTCTGGGGAAGAAACTAGGGACTCACAATGAATGTATAAACTTGTACTTTTATTAGTTCTTTTAGCAATGACATCTAAGATCCAAGAGCCAATATCTTCAACCCAACAGGAATGAGGCATAATGGTATTTGATACATATATTTATGCAGTAAATCACCACCAAAATCAAGCAATACATGATCATATGAAGTATTGCACGCTTTTTCATTGTAATGATTGGTAAACTTGAATTATTTACACAACTTTCAGTTTGGTTTTGAAAATACGTAGTTTACTAAGTTTGACCTTACGTACGGAATAATACAATTAACAAGCAACAAGTCACTTTTAATTGTTTCTAGATGGTTAAACACGCCAATTTCCCTAAGTTGAATTACCGCAATTATAATATTTTGAAAATAATAAATAAAGCAAAGTTTGATGACGGAGAAACCTAACTGGGTAAAAACTTCGAGACCAAGCTAGTTACCTCCACTATAGACAATGTGGGTTACAGTTCAATTCCAGACTAGCTACACTAGCTGTTGTAAATCCTGCAACTCTAAGATCTGTTGTTCCTTTCAGATTTACGATCTGCTACCGTAGATACTATCTAGCCAATCTACCTCTTGTAGCTTCCAAGATCTGCTGTAAATTCTAGACTCGCGTTCTACCAAGATTTGTTTTATTAGTCTCACAATCTTCTGCACACGTCTCTTTCAAGTGGAAAGCCAAGTGTTTTGGATTAATGAAACTTAATGTTTTCCTAAAACTCGGTTGTTGGATCACAAGAATGATGTGAATGAATCAATCAATGAATTGCCTTTTGGATCTCTTTAACAGTGTTATGAAAGTGTTTTTCAATAGTAGCACAATGAAGCAACCTATTGAAATCTCTCTCAGACATCTGTATTTATAGTTAGGGATGCTTAGATGTTATGGGCTGTGTAAAACTCTTCAAAATCATGAATTAGGTATGGTTGCATAAATATGTCGCTCGCGAGCGAAGCAGCCTTTCGCTCGAGCAATGACCAGGCGTAAAGCTAGTGAAATTTCGATGCCGCTACTTCCTTGTTTTCAAACTCAACTCAAACCCTAACATAACTCATATATACAAAATTGCATCCAAGTCCCTAACTTATTACAAATGTTCAATTAAGACCTTATTGTTCACAAACATATCAAACAAAACTACCCAATTTATACTACCCAAGTTACTCAAATTCTTCTACTTCTTGCATTCCTTGGTACACCTGTTTCTTGAAATCAAAAACTCAATACGCAATGTAAAAGCACGTGATGCAGGAAATAAAAAACTCTTGAACACAAATAATCATGCTAGTTTGAGACGTGACATTAATATCAATTAAAACACTAACCGAAAAATTAACATCACAAAACATCAAAACTCAAACAGCTATGCATATGATATTCAATGCACATTCTCCCCTTTACTGAAAACTCTCAATATTTTATGCCAGTTGGCAAATGTATCTATGTCTCTCCCTAACGACCCCTCAGACATAAAATGCAAATCTCAATTTCATTCAATGCTTCTTCTGTGTATATTCTCTCCTTGTGTACTATCATCTCCCCCTTTTTGTCACAACTGACTAAGAGTGCAATCTTAAATTCAATTTTACCCATAAATATACAATAGTCCAAAAAAAACAGTTGATAGCATGCACAAGCATAATTAACTAGTAAACCTCCTCGACCCCTAAAGTGACTCATGTGTGTAAAGTGTCACTAATCCATGGCAAACAGGACTTAAAACCTTAATTTTGTAAGAAGGGACATGATAAACATCACTACCAATAAGTGCATTCTCCTACTAATGAAAGTCAAACCATAAAGCACGGTATGACCTATAAATTAATGCTTCCTTTCCCCCTTTTGTTTTTCATATATCAATTTTTTTCTTAAAATTGAACATATATTTTTTCACATGGTTCAAGCTCACCAATTTTTCATCTTAAGTGCAAGTCCTTCTCCATTGAGTAACTAAGATAACCCCTATAGCGAGTTTTAGGTAGGTTAATCCAAGTCAGTTGACCATATGAATCAGGTTTTGAGACACTCCGCAGACTTAATTGCTCAAGTCAAATTGTCTCGAAGAAGAACGTTGAGATATTGAGCTTCTTAGGGGATATACTTGGGCTTAGGTCTATTAAAAGTGGTCAAGTCATGTTTAAAGTCAACTTACCAACAAGTGACTGACATAGTGTGTGCAGTGCAGATGGTACATGAAGACGCCTATACTAATTACTCCATATCAACCTAAGCAAGTAGTGAAAACTATGCTACAATTTATCAATTATGTCCATACATGATCACAACAAACAAGCTTAAGAATGTCATATATTATGTTGCAAGAAAGTTATCATTCCCATATTTTGTTTTTCAGATTTTCAATTTTTCAATTTTTTTTTTAATATTTCGTGTTTTTCTTTTTTTTTTTTATTTATAAAAAAAATGAATGCGCCACTCATAAAAACAAAACAACAATTAAACACACAAACCAAAACAAAACGTGCATGTGTCAGTGCAAACATGACTAAAATGCATATGCATGAAACTAAATTCAAAAACAAACAAATAAATTCGATGCATGCAAAAGTCAATTACACATAACAATTAAGCAAACGCATACACTAAAAATACCTAATCAACTAGGTATATAAGTGTTCTTACCTTTGAGAGCACCTTTAAGAGCATTGTGATCTATATAAAAAAAATTTAAGATCACCCTTTTTCACCCAAACTTGCCTAGTACGAGAACGATTCCCAGAAAATTGTGTCACCAACTTGGTCAAACTACTCACTTGATTAGTAACGAATTCAATCAGACCAACAAACTTCTAATTTCTATTCTCATTAAAGCTCTTGATTCTTTATCGATTTAAGAATTGATAACACCTAGGGCTTATGTGTCCTAACTCGCCGTAGTGAAAGCAGGTCGGGACAAACCTAGGACTAATGTTATGTTGACGTTGAAGTCTATTCCTGGGTCGACGAGTCCGCTCTCTAGTAGGTCTCTATCTAACAAATCTCTTATTCTTAAGATTGGGGTTAGGTACATATTTGGGTAGTCAGTGGCAGGGACAAACGTGGTCTTAGAAGTACTAGCGTTGCTTTCCTTAAAACCTAGACCTCCCTTATTTTCAGCCGGCTTGCCCATTCCTAAAATGCTATCCAACTTTTCAGAACCACTAGAGAAGACAAGCAGTTGAGACTTAGAATATTCTAGATCGCTTAGAAGGTTCTTAACCTGGATTTCTAAGGTCTCTTTCTTAGTAGTCAACTAGCTTACTTTCCTAGATGACATTCTAGATCACTAGTGAGGTTCTTAACCTGAGTCTCTAAAGTTTCATTCATGGATCTCACTTCACTCAAGATCGAAGTAGATTCCTTAATGTGCTCTACTAACTTCCCTTTCTCCGACTCAAGTTCCGTGCCTTTCGTACTTAAGACTTTATTTTTAGTTAGAATTCTAACACTCTCCTCATAGATTCTATCATAAGCCTCATGAATATCTTTCTCACTATCAGATTTTTTTTTTTAATTTCACTACTACTTATGTTCTCAGCCTTCTCACTCCCTTTATCAAATTCATTATTAATTATCGTATAAAGGCAATATATTTTTCACTTTCCTCACGAGTTGATTTCTCACTCTGATTGTCCGATTAGACTCGTCATTAATGAGAGTAGTATTCATAGCCTTATCCGAATTTCTTTTACTGCTAGGATACTTACTCCTAAATTGGCCAAAACCTCAACAATTATGGCATCTCATATAATAGAATTCTTCCTAGACTCACTTGGACCACTTCTATACTTTTCTTTGAGGTTTTTGTTTAACTACAATTTAGAGTTCTTAACCACCTAAGTTTCCTCATGTGTGGTTTGTAGGATATCCCAAACCTCTTTGGCAACCTCACATATCGATACTCTCCTAAATTCCTCGGGGGGACACTGCCATAAATAGGGCATGTGAGGTTTTGCTATTTCAGTTACACTCATCTAAGTTTGCTCTAGTCCAATTAGCAATGAGAGTGAAGATAACTTCATTGTTAACCGTAGAACTAGGGGCAGTCCAACCATTAACCACGATTAAATAAATTCATTCATCCATAGATTTTAGGCAAGCTCTCATTCTAACATTTCAATAAGCATAATTATTGCCATCAAAATATGGTGGGACGGATAATGAATTACTCATCTAGAAATCTAAGGTCAAGAGATGAAATTAAGCTCCAATACCACTTGTGAGTTCGCTAGATGCCGTTAGATTGATCTAGATTATAAGTTAGTTCTACCTTACGTGCGAAAATACACTAATTAAAGCAAAAAGTCACTTTTAATTAGTTTCTAGATGGTTAAGCATACAATTCAATTTTCTAAGTTGAATTACCGCAGTTGTAATATTTAGAAAGCAATAAATAACACAAAGTTTGATGGTGGAGAAACCCAACTGGGTAAAAACTTTAGGACCAAGCCAGTTACCTTCATTATAGAAAATGTGGATTACAGTTCAATTCCAAACTAGTTCCACTAGTTGTTCTACCGTAGTTACTGTCCAGTCAACGCCACTAGAGTTTCTGATCTACCTCATGTAGCTTCCAAGATCTGTCATCTCAGTCTTACTATCTTCTGCACACGTCTCTTCCAAATGGATACCCAGGAATCACCTATTCATATTCTTCTTCCTACGCTTGAATCCATTCCTCAAAATGTCAAGGAAGTCAGGTGTTTTAGATTAGTACCTCTGATGTTTTCCAAAACCAGGTTGCTGAATCACAAGAATAATATGTTTGTTTTACAAAGAATTATGCTCTTGGATCTCTCAAAATTTGATGTGGATGTGTTATGCAATGAAAGTACAATGAAACAACCTTCTGAAATTCGTCTCAGACGTCTGTATTTATAGTTGGGAATGCTTAGGTGTTATGGGCCGTGTAAAACTCTTCAAAATCACGAATTAGGTTTGACCGCATAAATACGTCGCTCAAGCGAAGGCGCTGTCGCTCAAGCGAAAGGAGGGCGACGACTCTTTTGTTTCTTGCGCTCGAGTGTCAAGCGAGCAGCTAGCGAAATTCTGATGCCATATTTTCTTTGTTTTCAACCTCTAACCCTAACCTAACTCATTCATACAAAATTGAATCCAAGTCCCTGACTTTTTACAAGTGTTCAATTAAGACCGTTTTGTTCACAAACATGCCAATTACAACATTGGAGCTAACACTCTTGAACTTGAGCTTGCAAGTTATGATTATGCACCAAATGCATCTTATACATCCTAAATGCCTCTATATTTTCTACATCTTGAGGAGGCAATGATTCTGCACTTGAATTTTCTCCATGAAACACCAATGTGGTATACGTAGGATCCATCCCATGAATGATGAGATGCCCATACATTTTATCAAAATGTTGATGGAATGGGTTTTTGCAACATTTGCAAGGGCATGTGACCTCTTCTGGATTCCCCACATTGGTTTGTATCATATTTGCAAACTTTCTTGCACCACATTGATATGCCTATGAAATTCTATAAAAAAAAATTAAAATACAAATAAATCATTTTTTACGGACATATTTTAAAATATTCTAAATTTAAGGGGGGTAAGATAACCTCGATAGTTGTACCCAATTTTTATCCATGAAGATCTACTAACAGTATTAAAATATAACCTGTTATAACACAGTCAAAAAATGAAATAAAAAAATGAGTAAGACATTTGCTGCTATTTACCCTATTAAATACTAATCCAGGATTATTAGAAATCGACCAGTGTGTTTAATTCCATCTTGAAAAATTGAGGAAATAAACAATACATCAAGAAACTAAGAGTAACAAAGCCATAGTTGAATTCTTTAGAAATTAAGATATGGGTCAAAACAAAAGATCCCTTTATTGCCACCAACACAGTTCTTTAACTACACAAATTGCATGAAAACTGCTGCTTGAACTCTTCTGGTAAAAATTACTCTGCAGCTCATTGTAAAGTTCCCTTTGCTCCTCTATACGCCTTCTCAATTTTTTTTTATCAAGTTTGCCAATCTTTCTTATTGTAATCTGTCATCTCCTCCCATCGTCTTAATCAAATGAATTAAATAGAGTAACGAATAACAGCAAAAAGTTTGTGAATTCACCACAAATTTCTTTAACCTTCATTCGTGGTAAAGTCTCATTTTTCCTTTTAGTTACTTTATAATCATTTTCCCACTACAACACAATTTTGTATCAGTCTGGAGGAAAGATAGATGCCCCAACATTCAATTTTCCTCCACCAACATTCAAGTTCAAACAATGGACTCTTATGTAACTCAAATAGAAGACCTTGCTGTAAAATATCAGTCTCCAGTCCATGAATATTGTTAGTGTCATCAGCATCAACATCATCTATTTCTACTTAAAGCATTGACATTATTCTCTCTGAGAGTCAATTGGCATCTCACATTGTAATTAATACTATAAAAAGAGAAGCATAAGTTAAACAGATAAAGTTTACATTTGCAAACACAAATATCTATTTTTGTTGGGATTGGTGACCCAAATTCGGGTTACCATATGAAGAAAATTAATGTGGTTGAATTAAACTTGAAAAGGTATCAATTTGTATCCAAGTTTTTTTGGCACAGTTTTTTATTTTACGTGTTTTCTTCACTCTTTCCATATTTTGACATATCCCTAGGGTTTTGTACGTGTAGTATATATAAGGATGCTCCTCTTTCAGTTTGGTTAAGCCAATATTGTTAATTTTTTGTAATTTTTCTTCATATTGTTATTGAATAAACAATTTTACTTTAATCTTGTTTTCAATTGTTGTGATCTTTTATATTTCAAAGTGTGTCATTAATCTCAATTCCTGCATTTGAGACGATTTTCCCAACAATTTTGATACATACTAAGAAAAAGTATTATGAGTGTATACTGATGGTTAGACCCTAAAAGTTTTACTATAAAAGAAATCAGAATCAATCCGAAGTCAAAAATATGTACAAATTTGAATCACGTAAAAGATTACGGTTGGCTTGTCTTTTTCTGAATCAAGAATAATCCAATCCAAAATTCATTCTCGGATTTTATCAAGGTTTTCCCCAAAATAATTGAACACAAAATACTCACAAGATAGACAAGTCATGTTAAAGGCCTCAGCAAAAGGAATAAGTTGTGCCAAGTATTACCAAGAGATTCTGAGCAGAAGAACAGAAGGCAGGATGCTAGCAATAATTGAACTTTATATCCCTGCCACGTCAATGAAAATGACATTAGTATGGTGCTTTTGTAGGAAGCAAAATTAACCTGAAATGGAAATAGAGCTATTGATATTGAGGACTTGGATGATAAAAGGGGGCAGATTTCCCTGGCATACATCCCCTGCAAACAACAGTTATCAATAAAAGTTACCACAATCAACGAAATTAATCTCTTCTCCTAAAGAAGAACTTCCCACATTCTAATCAAAGAAATAGCCCTGGCAACTCTCCAATCCACCCATTGATGCAATATTTCGCTCAGCAGTTTCCTTCTCTTATCCACTAGATACAGAAGCAGTTAAATTAAAAGGAGGTGGAGCTTAGGCACTCAAGCTCATACGGGTCAGCACATCCAGCAATAGGTACAACACATAATGATATTTATAAAGGTTTCAAGTTGGACAAAAACTTTGGAATAGCTGTGCTGCCATGTGAATTCTCTTACAAGGTAGATTTCTTTATTTGTAAAATAAGTGTTTTGTCTGCATATTGAGAAACTTTCACGAATACAGAATATCCCTGCCACGTCAATGAACATGAAATTAGTATGTTGCTCTTGTAGGAAGCAAAATTAAACTCAAATGGAAATAGAGCTGTTGATATTGAGTTCTGGGGTGATAAAAGGAGGCAGATTTCGCTGGCAAACATCCCCTGGTGTTCTTTCTCAAGTTTCACAGTGGTAACTCCTCAACCTCACACAAAACAGAAAAAAATATACTTATGATACAGTTCACAGCTTGTGAATCCTTAATAATCTCTTTTGTTAATCAACACTAAGCTTTCACTGTTCATTCTTCTGCACTCGTTTTCACACATATCCAGTTCCACTACTATTCATCAACCGATTCCACTACTGTTCACTAAAAATTTCTGCTACAAATTATCTTTTGTGCTCTCTCTCTCTCTCACCTCTGCTTTTTGATCACTCCAAATCAGTGGCAGAGACATACATTTTGAGTTTGGTGGGCACAATCACACTTGTAAAAAAGTTGCGAAAAATAAAGGATATGATATCTTATTATAATTGTTCTCTATGCGATCTCATACTTCGATAATGTTCCATAATTACAATATTTTCAATATTGTCAAATACATCATTCTCAATATATGCAATCAAACTATCATTTAACCATTGATCTCCGATTCGATTGCCCAGACGATTTTTGACATAAGTCATCGCAGAAAATGCTCTTTCAACTATAGCAGTAGCCACAGGAAGAACTAAGGCTAATGTCACAAGTTTGAAGACTAATGGATACACGTCATGTTTATTTTTTGCAACCAACTTCTCTGTCAGATCACTAAGACCTTGTAATCCTCCAAAATCTTCACCAGTTCGTATATCAAGAATATATGTATCTAGTTGATCAACAAGTTCCGAGATATCTTCTGCAACAAAACTACTGGATAATACTCACATGGTCAAATAACTTTGTTCTTGTCAAAAGCAACAAATGAATTATTTGGATACAAACACGCAACACAAAGGAGTAAATCACTATTGACCTCAGAAAAAACGATCATTTAGCTCTTGAAGTTGCATATCGATGATAGCATAAAACATTTCCACGCGAAAATGATTCAAATTTGTTACCGTATCACATCGTGAGCGACCTAAAGTTATGAACATATCATTTATATTAGGAATATTGATCTTGTGAGCTTTACATAATGAACAAACCATTCCAAAAAAGAATCCCACATCATCCCTCGTGATTTGGAGCTGTGCTTTACATAATTGCACTAATCTCATAGCATTGACAATATCTTGATCTTTTCTTTGTAATACTTTCAGCAATTCATTTGAAATTCCTAAGATCATTTTCATGAGTTGTAGACTTAATGTAAATTTAGACTTTAACATCAACTCCAATAAAATACATGCATTACCTCTTGTTCCAGAACCTGTAGTGTCAGTAGCAATCATCTCAACAACATCAACTATGGTTGAAAACATGACAATCAAGTTATTTAAACAACTATAGTGAGAGTCCCAATGTGTATCACCAGAACGCTTAAGAGTAGTTTCTTGATTGAGATATCATCCGCTTGATATTTCACCAACACTAATTGATTCAAGAATTTTCAATCTTTGTTTCTCTCGAATAAGATCACCCCATTTAGCCAATCCTCTAACAACATTCACCAATTTGTGTACCGAAATGAAGAAAGTTTTAATCTTCGAGTATTTCTGTGTCACAGCTGCAAGAGCTAGTTGAAGTTGATGAGCGAAACAATGAATGTAGTAAGCACTTGGATTTTCTTTCAAAATAAGTGATTTGAGACCATTATACTCTCCTCGTATATTGCTAGCTCTATCATATCCCTAACCTCTTAAATTAGATATACTTAAACTATGCGTGGAAAATAATTGATCAATTCCAACCTTATGTGAGACAGTTGTGGTACTCGAAACATGCATAACACCAATAAAATGTTCAAATACATACTCATTCTTCACATAACGAATGACAACTAACATTTGCTCCTTCATTGAAATGTCTTGAGATTCATGAACTATAATAGAAAACAGACAATCACCAATATCTTTGATAATCACATTTAGAACTTCATAAGCAATAGCTATCAAAATATCTTTTGAACTCGTGGTGATGTTAATTTGAGATTTTCAGGTGCATCTGCCAAAGCAACAGCCTTAATTTCAGTATTATGATCATATAACAAATGCAATAGTTTAAGAAAGTTTTCTTAATTGTTTAAATCTTCAGATTCATCATGTCCATGAAAGGCCAACCCTTGTCGTAGGAGAAATCGAACACAATCGATTAATGCATTCAAACGAATTCGATACTCTGTCTGAACTTGATGTGATTGCTTATAAACATAGGATTGAATCTGTCCAAGCTTAATAATTTCCTTTTTTCCAATTTGAGAACCCGTCATCAACAAATTAACCACCACTTGAACTAAAAAGATAGCAATAGAAGCAAAATATAGCATGCTATACTGTATTCCAACCAATTAGGATTTTCATTATACCATGAAACACAAAATCATCTATCTATATTACACATTCTTGTAGGTGGAGATTCATGATTGCGAGGTTGACAAGGGCCTCTTTGCAGATATGCTCTTCTTATTACATCTCGAACATGAGGATCATAAGTCTGCATTAGAACTCTCAATCCTGGATCCGAAAGAAGCTGTGCAACATCAAATTCAAGCATTTTATCCCTAACATCATCGGTATCAGTTTCAATCTGAACATCTCCAACATCAGGTTCATCCCTAACATTCCCGTCATCCTTTTTATTTCCAACATCAGTTTCATCAATTTTATCTTGAACATTCCGTTCATTAATATTTTGTTCTTCACAAGACAACACAGATTTACGTTTAAAGTATTTTTTTCATAACTGATATAAACAATAAAATAAAACAAATTCAATACAAATAGAGTAAAGGAAATTATCGAACCAGTAACAATTTAAATTTTTCCATAAATTCTATTGATTCATAACACAAAATACATAACAAAAATGAAAAGAGAAATTAAATTTTAAATGTACACAATCTTAGATTTTTAAACTATGAATTACAAAGACAAATACTGGAGGTTAAACTCGTATACCTTTAAAATAGACAAATTAGTGTCGATGGTCGTGGCATGAGCAGCGGTATGAGATGAAAAAGTGAAGGAAATTCAAATTTTGATTGCTAAATGGTGGAATTGGTCAATTTAGCTGCGCATAGTGCAAGTTTGAATAAGGATTTGTTGTGGTGGGTTTAGCTCTTTGTAGGCTTTTATTATTTATTGTTGTGGTGGGTTTGGCAGAATTGGTCAACTAATATAGTGCAAGTTTGGATTGTTTAATGTTATGAGCTTTTATTATTTATAAAAAAAATTGGAAAGTTAGTGGGTCACGTGCCCCACTGTGACCCACCATCCTTCCGCCACTACTCCAAACCTAAGGAGAAGTCCTAAGTAGGAGGATTTGACATTGTCCAAAATGTAAACACTAAAAGTAACGAGGAAAGAGTTACCGGACTTCAGTGGGATTGCGTTGCAAGTTAGCTAGCTTTTTCAATATTTTCCTCATGTTCGCTCGACCATGGTATTCATGGTAGCATTCATGAAACTGAGAGTGGCATTCATAACATCTTGTCCATTTGCAGTTGTTGAATCTCTCTATTGTGCACTTGTTGTCTGGAATGATCTCAATGTGGGCCCAAAGTTCACCCTTCCCCATCGACCAATTCTTGGTGGAAGTGGGGTTAGCATGTCAACATGTGCTTCTTCTTGATTGTTAATGTTCTCTTCTTCACTCTTTTCTTTAGATTCATCTTCTACATTCATTAAGGCCTCAATTCTGTATCCTATGACTTGCCCTTCGGACCTTCTAATTGTTTTTAGGCGCAAGACTGGTGCTTACTTTTTTTCTCAGCCTCCGATGGCATCATTGGGACTCGAGCTCTCTTGCATAGAGATGAAATAAGATTTCGGAATAGGAATTTTTTCGAATTCTCGGATGGGGGCAATATCTTTAATTGTGTTAAAGTGTAGGCCCCATAATTTAAGTTGTGTCCCGTGGTGAGCTGATACAACATAGTCATCCTAGCTTGGTAAATTTCAGTGGTATTAACGTTGGAGCTAGATTACCTGAGAGAACATGATGAAAGAACTGTAACTCATGCTTCATATCTCCGTGTTGTACAACATTGCTTTTAGGCCACAGTTTTTGCTTGTCCAAAGGGTAAATGAATTGAGCCACTTCCTCCCAATCTATAAATTATGGTAGATCAAACCCCTTCTCAGCATTATAAAAATCTCTGATAATCTCAAGGCTAAAAGGGACCCATACTCCCCGCACATATGGCTTACGATGATGTTCACTTTGATCATTGGTGATGTCTCCATTAAAATTTGACACGAACTCCTTGACCACCATCGTATATATTTTGTGTGGTTTGGTGCATAGTTTTGTCCAAGCTAATCCCCTTATAATCGCGGGAATACCAGAATTTCGTAAACTTTCTATATTTCACATGGGAGTGGGCCGGATAGGGCTTGTTTTTCCATATTAGAAGGCTCAGCTAGATGAGGCTCTTAGAGTCATTGTTGATATGTAGTTAACCTGGACAAGTAAAACCACACATTAGACACATGTTCTTTAGAAATTTAGCAAAAGAGACCATGCCTGTATAGATATGGATCTTCCCAAAAGTAATATTTCAAATGTGAAAAGAAATTCTTCTTCTATTGTGGGTGGTGTCAGGAGGTAAAATGTTGCTTGCGAGGTAGTTGACTATATTTGCATACCATGGGACTTTATGTAGAGCGAGCAAGTGTTCATCTGGAAAGAGTTCATTGATCTGATCATCCCTTGCTCGTGTGATCTTCTCCAATCTAGATAGATAATCTGCCACTAAATATTTTGTTCTTTTTTTGTCCCGAGTCTTCAAGTCAAACTCTTCTAAGAGTAGTACTCATTTGATAAGTCTAGGCTTAGCTTCTTTCTAGGCTAGTAGATGTTTAAGGGATGCATGATCAGTGTAAATTGTGACTATTGAACCAATAAGATATGATCGAAATTTGCCAAATGCAAACACCACTACCAGCAACTCTTTTTCAGTAGTAGCATAATTTATTTGAGCATTGTTGAGGGTTCAATTGGCATAGTAGATCACATGAAGTATCTTATTTATTCTCTAACCCAGTATTGCTCCAACTACAAAATCACCGCATCATATATGAGTTCGAAAGGTATATCCTAATCATGTGCTACAATGATAGGTACAGTTACCAACTTTTTCTTAAGTGTGCTAAATGCTGTCAAACACTCGCTAGTAAACTGAAATGGGACATCTTTCTCAACTAGATTACATAATGGTTTAGTATTTTTTGAGAAATCCTTGATAAACCTTCTGTAAAATCCCGCATGACCTAGAAAGCTTCTGATTCCCTTTACTGAAGTAGGTGGAAACAGTTTTTCAATTACATGGATTTTTACCTTGCCAATCTCAATAACTTTACCTGATACTCGATGACCCAATACAATACCCTCATAAACCATGAAGTGACACTTCTTTCAATTCAGCACAAGATTGCTTTCTTCGCACCTTTGTAGAACTAATGCTAGATTCTTGAGACATATATCAAATGAAGACCCAAAAACTAAGAAGTCATCCATAAATACCTCAATAAGCTTTTCTACCATGTCTGAGAATATTTCCATCATATATCTTTGAAATGTGACAGGTACATTCCATAAACCAAATGGCATCTTCCTGAAAGAAAATGTTCCGTATGG
>CAIGRS010336767.1:0-11151 GCA_903798395.1 Fraxinus floribunda
TGGATCGGAAAACCAGGTTTCATCAACTACAACATCAGGGATTAGAAGATTTCTGTTATTTATTACTGAAGCCATAGAAGATGTTACCACCACTCGTTTGATCCATGGTACTTTTGTGCATGATCTCTGACCATTCACAAAGACTTCAAGTTCAGGATCGCTTCATACCGTTTACTTTTTGCCACTTCCATCTTGTAAATTATAGCCACACAGGTTAATTTGCATAAAAAAGAAATGTCTAATGCTGCATATCTTAGTAATAGATAGGAAAAGTTAGATCATAAACCTGGGTATCAATGACCGAAAATAAAACCGGTGATGCAGTATGACAGTATGAAAGACGCTTCGCAACCATCAACTGCAGAATCAAAAGACCCTTCTTCAGTTAAGTTGGCTTCAAACAAATGTAATCTTTCCTGAGTTCCTTCAAGTGTCATCAGGTGTTCAACCTTCATTTGGTTGAGTTTATTGCACAAAACCCAATACATTTACCTCTTATGATACTGTGTTGAGCTAAATCATGCTGTTACGGAAATATTATCTTCGACATATACATTACAAAATTCAAAATATACAAGTAGCTAAATTGCCTTGAGAAATTATGTCTCAAGCCTGAGAAACTTTTTAGATGAGATATTGATTAATGCATTGCCACATTTAGATACGTGTTTCAAGTTATCGAGGAGTGAAAAGTGACGTGTAACTTTTTTCAACTCTTATAAACGTACTCATTTAAATACATCAAAATATGGTATCGCGTTCCAAATAACCGAAGTACTCCTCTAATGCACTACAAGACAGTTGTTAAAATTCCATATGCATCAAATGTAACTCATATGTGAAGGTAAAAATCACAAGACGATTGTCAAAAGTCAATGTTATGGAACATATAAGATACTAGAATTCCTATGATATCAATTGTTATAAATTTGGATCGAGTAATATTGACTATAATGAAATAAACAAGAAGAAAATAAATACCAAGATTTACATGAAAACCCAATAAGGGAAAAAATCAGAGACATATGAGGAGAAATCCACTATAATCAATAGTAATTGTGTTTACACGACCTCAATGCACTTAATTGAAATTAAAGCTCTTAAGATATTCGATGAATCTCCTCTCTTTTGTGTTGTGTTGTGTTATTCTATACAAGTCATGCTATATATATATATAAACCCTTGAGAACAAGTTATAGAAAAATAGGAGTTCAGAATCGTGTCAAAAATGAAAATGGGCCTGGGTCGGATAGCGACGGCTAGCGATAGGTGGGCGACATCCCCATTACTTGAGCGATAGGGCGGCGCCAAGCGAGCAACTAAGTCTCTACCGGGCTTGCTCGAGCGTCCGCTAGCGAAAATGAGGCGACTTTTTCTTTCGATCCTTAATTCTGATCTCTTCAAGACCACTCTAATTCAAACCCCAATACTCTCTAGAATTTGAGTCAAATCAGAACAAATCTCTACCTTGAACCAAATTTCAATACAAGTTATTCCAAGTCACGACTTCATCAATAAACACCGCTCATCCTTTTCCAAACAAGCTCAAATGGACTAAATCAATGACAAACACCCACAAAGTTCAAGAAATGTTCAAACTTAGCAATGAGAAGGGATTTTCTCATCATAGCAGCAGGATTATCATTGGTATCAACCTTGCTCACTATAATATCACCACGAGCAATCACATCACCCCCGAAATGATACCTCACATTAACATGCTTAGTCCTCTCGTGAAATATCTGATCCGTAGTCAAGAAAATTGCACTATGACTATCACAGAATATTGTAGACATCTGCAAGTCCTCACTGATTTCACAAATCAATCCTCTCAACCATCTAGCCTCTTTACATGCCTTTGTAATGGCAATATATTCAACTTCTGTTATAGACAAAGCTACCGTATTTTGTAAAGTAGCTTTCCGCTGATAGCACAGCCTCCAAGGGTAAACACATACCATGTAAGTGCTATCCTCTTATCAAGATTCCTTGTATAATCTGAATCCACATACCCAATAACTCTATTTGAATTTCTACCAAAATCCAAACTAGAATTAGAAGAGCCCCTCAAGTATCTGAAGATCCATTGCACTGATTTTCAATGTTTATTGTCAGGATTTGCCATGTATCTGCTAAATGCACTAACTGCATGTACCAAATTAGGTCTTGTACAAACCATAATATACATAAGCGAACAAACTGCATTGGAATAAAGAACTTAAGACATATAATCAATATCGTCATTTGACTGATGACACAAGTTAGATGACAATATAAAATGAGTAGCCAGGGAGTATTGACAACTTTCACATTTATCATATTGAATCTTTCAATCACCTTCTCAATGTACCATTTTCGACTCAAATACAATCTACAAGTCTTTCTATTCCTCAAGATTTTCATACCAAAAATCTTATTTCCTGCACCCAAATCCTTTATATCAAACTCCTTGCTGAGTTGAAACTTCACTTTTCCATCTGCTTTATCTTTGGCTGCTATGAGCATATTATCAATATATAATAACAAATATTAGTCGATCCACTATCTTGACATTCATCTGCTCAAGCTCTAAGTCATTCTTAGCCACCACTCCAAGTAAAGCCCAAATGAAACTATGCTTCACAACTGGTGAGAATACATCTATAAAGTTAACACCTGGAATATGACTGTAGCCTTTTGCCACCAATCTAACCTTGTATCTAGAATCTTCAATCCCCGATGTGTCTTCCTTTCTTTTGAACACTCATTTGTAGCGAACGACCATTTTACCTCTAGGTAATTTCACCAAATCCCAAGTGTTATTTTTACTCAATAACTCCATCTCCTCTTGCATAGCAATCATCCATACGCTAAAATTACTGCAACTGACTGCTTTTGAATGTGTAGTAGTTTTGTTCGCTAAAATTTAAATCGCAAGTGCACGGGTCACGTTCAAGTAATAGAGTTGACTTTTTGAGTCCGGATTGTCGATCCCTTGAGGGATGCTTAGTATTGATTACACAACTCTAATCAATTTAATTTTAACAATAAAAATAAATGCACAATAAAATTAAATTTTGGAAAATTAGGAAGATTAATTAAAAATCCACAAAATAAAAAATATAAACACTCGAAAATCTTGGAGGAAAACGTGGTTGGTAGTCATGGTTTCATTTGACCGTCACCTAATTAATTTCTCTACAAGTCAATTAATAGATTACTCATTTCTTATGGTAAACCCGATTTTCCAAATTTAGTTAATTACCTCTCTCAAGCGAAATTGATCTTAACTGATTGATTAACCTACAATATTTCTATATCGATTAAAACCAAACAAATGCATTATTTTTTGTGAAAATAGTTCAATGGGTCACCTAGGATTAGGGATATATCTCTATCCCCTACACAAACCTAGAGTATTTACTATTTGGTCTAAAATGTACAATCTTCTCTCGAACGATGTACAAATCACTAAACTAAATCATTTAATGGCCAAATAAATGAAAAGCATTCAACACTATAATAAATACATAAATACACATGAAAATAAACACTTTAACATTAAAAGACAAATATTAAAATTAATTAAAGTTTGGTTAAATTTCAACCATAAATCCCGACACAAATAATTTAGCCCATTTTATATGTGATACAAAGGAAAATATTCATACAATATATCACCAATAATGAAGAAACAACAAGATTATAGATAAAACCCTTGTTTGTCTAGATTTGTGAAGATAATGACTTGCTCTTGGTTTCCCCAAAATTTTTCCAACTCCTTGATTGATTCTCATTTTTGTGCTCTTTGATTTGCTCCCCAAAATACCAAGAAATTGAAAAAGAAAAAGAATAGAAAAAGAAAGAAGAAAAAAAAAGATGAGAAAGAAAAGAAATATCCAAGAAAAAAAAACTAGACACGTAGGCTGCTGAGTTTCCATTTAATAACCATATTCAGAAATTGCAGCTTTGGTCCCCAGATTTTTAAAAGTCTAGGCGCACCATGAGGCGACCAGGTCTATGTCCAAAACCAATTTTTTATTTTAATTTTGCAGCCAAGTCCCCTAAGTAATTGCACGCTAGGTCCCTCAAATTGATCTTATACAAATTTCATACCAATTATGTCCTTCATAAATTACATCTGATACCCTTCAACCTTTTGCTTTGTTCACATTGGTCCCCAAATTCACAATTTTGCACAATTTTAGTTAATTTTTCCTCATTTTGTCTTGTTCTCTTTCGTTTGGGTGATTTTCACCTACAAATACAATAATCACATAATTGTAAGTAGAAATTCGCTCGTTTTTATCAATAATAAGTATATTTAAGTATTAAATAAGTACGCAAAACACATTTATCAGTATTCTTAGTGGAATCAATGTCTCCAGTCACAATCAATGCATAAGCTACCAAACCTGCTTCCCCGTACTTCTGTAGATGTCTAATATGTCTTAGAGGTCTATTCTTAGCTATTGAATACTGTGGCGCTGGTGGTGTAGTCAAAGTAGGCAAGATATTAATGTTTGTCAACCCCAAACTGGACTGATATGTAGTAAACTGTTTTGCAACCTCTGATTGTTCCTCTAAATCAATTTTCAACTCCACCTGAGTTGAATGATTATGCTCCTTAATTTTATCAGAATCTCCAAGAGGTGAACCACGGACCATAGCAAGGTCATCAAATACTACATCCTTACTAACAACCACCTTTCTTGTCTCAGGACACCACAATATATACACATTCACACTTGATTTATACCTAAGAAAGAAGCACTTCTAGACTTAGGCTCCAACTTTCCATTATCCATATGAGTATAAGCAAGACACTCAAAAATCTTCAAATTAGAATAACCACACCATACCTCCCTGGTGATTTTTTTTTTTTTTTATCAATGGCAGCTGATGGTGAGAGATTAATCAGAAAACAAGTTGTAGTAGCAGTTGATGGTCAGCGATTAATCAGAAAACAAGCTGTAGCAGCAGCAGCTTCAGTTTAAAAAGTCTTAGGCAACCCAAAATTAGAAAGAAGATGAATAGTAGCATGCGTTGGTGGGAGTGGGTGTGGGGGGGGGGAGGGGGAGGGGGAGGAAGAAGAAGATGATTGGGGTGTCAATTAGGCACAAATAAATTTTGGACTCGTTTGCATTTTTTAAAAAATTTAGGAGTAAGATTGTAATTGATTCTTTATTTTTCTTTTCTGTTTTGTTTTATTTATATAGGAGGATATATTGATCATTTTACGTTAAAAAAGTGAAAATGATGTTTTTCGCAATGAAACGTTGAAATAGGGGTGAAAAATGCAAAAATTTGAAACGTAGGGACGTTTTGCACTCTACATGCTAAACGTAGGGACGTTTTGTGCGATTAAGCCATTGGAAATATCATAAAACCCCCCATGTTTCAAACGTTTTGTACGAAAAACAACCCTACTGTCAACATCTGTCTAGGGTACCATTAAATTCCAGGGAAAATGGGGGGAAATGGAAAAATAACAAAGGGCAAATGCATCAATTTATGTTTTTGTCTTTAATAACACCCTCCCAATGGGAAAATAGGGATTTTTTATGTCCATCATTGCATTATCTGACACCACTTTGTTTCTTGTATAGTTGCAACACTGGACACTTAGCTCTGATAGAATCTTGACTGTGCAAATGCGGAATGGAGATTGAGCTGAAGACTTCGTGGACGACAACTAACTTGGGAAGAAGGTTCTTCACATGCACATGACGGTTGGTAATGGAAACTCGAACACAATTGTTGAACTGATTTTTTACTAAGTATGCTCAAGCTCTAATATTTTTTCCAGTTTTCTACAGTAAAATGGAGGTTGTGGGTACTTTTCGTGGTTTGACCTACCCATGTGCTTAGATCTGTAGAGATCATACCTGGGCTATTGAGATCCAGGAATGCACTCGAACAACAGCTGTTGGAACTGTAGAAGTAGAGCAGTGATTTTAGGTTTAGATTTTGGATTTTTAGGTTTTTGTGTGGGTGTGTAGTGATGTAGATTTTTGGAGAAAAATAAAGTTTCGATCGCCTTATAGATGTTCGTACTAAATGGATGTTAGTGCATGTTGTGCTTTCATGTTCAAGTTCTATAAGTTAGACATTCAATGTGATGTTCCAATTTGATCATCTATTTCATCTCCTATTGTCAGTTGTTCATTGGTAATGACTTGCAACAAGTATGGTTATTTGAATTGGTTGCAACTCCTTACATATTGAATAGGTTTCATAATACAACCCTAGAATCGTATAACAATGTGCTATAGAGCCCTATAGTATTCTAAACCTGGGACATCTACACCTTATTTTCTATGGCTTTTGTACGAAATCAACCCTGGATTGATGAAGGTTGTGAACCTGGATTTATGAAGGTTACAAAGCATAAACAATTTAAACCAAAACCCTTTATTACTTCAATCACAAAAACAGAGCTTACCATACACAGACACTTCTTCAAACCCTCTGAGTCTTGGAGCCTCCATTCTTGATAATTACAGACAGATTTTAAACATACCAAAAAAAAAAAAAACAACTAATTTGTATACCATATTCCACCATTTCACAAATTTCATGCACGCATTTTTTTAAAAATAAAAACCCACTTCCACAACTTACTGTCGCAACTTCGTTGAAGAAAGGCGGTTGTTCAGACTTCAGAACACCTCAAGGAAACCTCTACGATCGTAGGTGAAACAGGGAACTGACCGTACAACATGGGTTAGCAACCAGAATCCTCTCAACCTTCGTGTCGCTTTGTCTTACACAAAACCCCCCTCTTCGTATTGGGAGGGTGTTATTCAAAACGAAAACATAAATTGACGCATTTGTCCTTTTTTATTTTTTCATTTCTCCCCTTTTCCCTAGGATTTAACAGTACACCAGACGGATGCTAACGGTATGGGTGTTTTTTGCACAAAACATTTAAAATATGAGGTTTTTGTGATTTCCAATATGTATGGGGTATATCGGGGTGGTCAGGAACGAGGATTTTGTTATTCCTAATTTTACCATTACACAATATCGTAGAGTTAATTTTAAAAATGTTCAATTTCGTGTGAATTCCAAATAGTCACTAAGATTACCTATGATAACAAAGTTAGTGGCATCCACTCTACATCTTAGTATGTGGCTCAGCCAAATTGTTGTGTTTACCAACTACGTATATTGCCAAGTATGTGTCAATTTCTTCTTTGCAGAAACGTGATAAAGAAAACAACCATGCTATTTGTACAAATTGATTTATAATTTGTGAGTTGACAAATATCATATCCATTCTATAAAAAAATGTTTTTGAAATCAATGGCAAGAATCTTTCCAACAAACTAGTTGTGAACAAATGCAACTAACTTTATTTTAAAGAAAGTTTCAATTTCTTTGACAATGGTGATTTGGTTCGTACAAAAAAAAAAATCTCCCATTTCTCTTGAATAATTTCCTTTTTGAGAGTGAAAGATATTGCGCCCAATAATAGTGTTGGCTCATCTTGATTTTTCTTGTGAGAAGATCTTTTTGTTTGTCCTTAGATTTTTCTTGGACGATGATACAATCCCACGTTTTTTCCTCAAATAAATTAATAGAAAATACTAAGTCATATCATCTAGCTATTAAGATTTGGGATCTCATATTAAAATGTCAACTTTGTTAAGAATAGTAGCTCAGACCCTTATATATTGATCAAGATCTTGTTATTTATTCAATGTGAAATTTAACAATTAATATGCCCTACGAAACGATAGCTCATTTGAGTAGTTTAATTTTGAAATCCACGTGCTTCTATTTTGAGTCTTAATCGGATCAAATTACTCATTGAAACTTAATAGGTTCTAATAATATATATTAAGAATTAAGACTACATCTTAAAATATCAACATTATTAAGAGGAGTAGTTCAATTCCTTATATGTTGGTCTATATTTTTCGATAATCATTGCTGAGGACGAAGAGATTTTAGGCCTTTTCGACCTCAGCTCGTCGACCATTAACATGAAGAATTCTGAAAAACCTAGGATCTAAAAAATATTTGGTTGGTGGATATTAAGATTTATGGTTTCATTTTAAAATGTCAATAAGATGAGTAACTTAAACTTTTATATGTTGGTCTATATTTTGATAATTAATCGATGTCAAATTTATTATGTAATATGCCCCGCAATATGGTGGTTCGTTTGAGCATATCGACTTTGAAATTCGTGTACTTGTTGATTTTTAATCAGATCAAATTGCTCGTTTGAGTTTAATGGACTCTAACACCATATTAAATTTTGGATTCCATCTTAAAGATCGGCATTGTTAAGAGTAATCGAAATTCTTATATGTTGATTAATATTTAAATCTTTAACCAATTTGAGACTTATCCTTCAATACTAACAAAGCCTCGTGAGGTAGACATGGCTCTTTACAGGGTTTATTTCTTTATGTTACAGAGTTCATGACAAAATGCATTGGAGAGGAAAATCTTGAACTACTGTCTATTTTGCCTATGTGGTAAAAAGTATAGAAAATACATAATTGCATTTGAAATGTTCTTATATAGATAGAGGGGATGCACATAGAGTTGCTGCTTATCGAAGCATTAAATGTCTGTCAGTTTATTATTGATGGAGTGACACCTAGGAGAAGACCTCACTTGTCAAGATTAGGTCATGTATCCCTTCATCAAACAATTATTGTTACGTTATAACCCACAAGCATACTTGATCACTGACAAGTAATATAAATCATTGAGTCTCGAGTCAATCGTATAAGGAATAAGGTCTAATATATAGTTCAATAGCTTTTGTCAAATTTGAAGTCATGTGATATCAAAAGAGATTGTATATCTTTAGCAAATCTCATACTCAGTCCACTTATACATTGATTGACTTGACTGTCGGAGTAGGCGTGACGGCCTCCCCCTACTACAATAGAAGGTCACGTGCGGTTTACAATTTGTCCAAGTGTGTTGAAGCAAGACTTACGTGGACGTAAGAGGGATTGGGATATGTTGGCCACATCAATTCCACAAAAAATGAGGTCAACAAAAGATAGTCTTCAAACACTTAAAAGATCTCTAAATTTAAAACAAGAACTGTAAATCAAGTAGGTTCTCTCTATATTGCTTGACATTAATTCTCAAAAGAAAATTTNAAGATAGTCTTCAAACACTTAAAAGATCTCTAAATTTAAAACAAGAACTGTAAATCAAGTAGGTTCTCTCTATATTGCTTGACATTAATTCTCAAAAGAAAATTTTGCTCCTCATGTTTTCATAAATATTTTAGTGTGAATTACAAGATATTTTTCTATTCAAGTTTCACATATTTTACTATGAAAAAGCTTTGATTATATAGAAGAAATAGATATATTTAGATATATAAAAAGATCACAAAAGAGTTTTAAAACTTGATAAACTCAGTATGTTGCGAGCGCAACATACTTGTTGATAATGTAACTAAAAAAT
Source organism: Fraxinus floribunda (assembly GCA_903798395.1). Lineage (NCBI taxonomy): Eukaryota > Viridiplantae > Streptophyta > Magnoliopsida > Lamiales > Oleaceae > Fraxinus > Fraxinus floribunda. The sequence goes on from CAIGRS010336767.1 coordinate 9,427, forward strand.
TTCTTTAGATAAACATGCATTCTGTTCTTTTTTCTTTTTCATTAAAAGTGTATCCACAAAAGTTTATCATCGCATCACACAATTTAAAGAAGTAAAATTTTTTTAGGAGAACAATTGAGATCACAAGAATATTAACTTGAAAGAAAATTTGTTGAACTTACTTTTTAAGAGTATCAAAATATTCTTACGAAATTTTAGTTTCCTTCTTGCGATAGATTAATAAGCAATTCTGATATCATTGAATTTGTTTCTCCTCATACCTTCAAGTTCAGTATCCCTACGCTTCGAACAAACCTATACCAACGCTTGCATTCTAATGACTCTTTGAACTGAACATTGGGCTTTAAATATCTAATTAACATTAGTGGAAAACACACCCAACCAGATTTTTTAAGATGCAATTTCCAAAATCATATCTAAGATTTTTTATACAAAAATCAGATATTAATTCAAAATTTTAATATTTAATAATTAAATTATAAAATCAAATTAATATACATATACAATTTCCAAAATCATATCTAAGATTTTTTATACAAAAATCAGATATTAATTCAAAATTTTAATATTTAATAATTAAATTATTAAATCAAATTAATATACATATACATCCACCCTACCTAACCACCGATCCAAAACCCTAATCATTTTCTTATTCGCTTCTCTCTCTATCATCTACCTTATCTCCTCTCTCTCTCTAACATATTCTCTTCTTTCTTCCATCTCTTTATCCCAACTATTGGAAACTTTTGCCAGAGACCATCGCAAATGTTACTGTTACAATGTCACGTCGCAGCTACCCACGGCTTGAACGACGTTGCATTTAGAGTCTGCTGTGCACATTGCAACATCGTCTCTGCAGTGCGGTGTGAGTAACGCTGCAGTGCAATGTGAGTGGTGATGTGCAACGATCACTGTGCAATGCCCATCGCCGCTGCAGGTGATGTGAGCCCCACCGCTGTCGCTGCAGTGGTGAATGATGGGGGATATGTGGAAAGTTTGGCTGCAATCTGGTGTCGGAATTTTGTTGGTTGCGATATGAGGAAAATTTGGTTGCGATCTGGTCCGAAGAATTTGGAGTGAGTTTTGTTGGTTGTGTGCAATTGGTGGTGGTGGCTGTGGTGGTGCCTTGAGGTGGTGGTGATGTTGGCGGTGGTGGTTATTTTTTTGGATGGGTTTTGTTGGTTGTAGTTGCAATTTGTGGTAGAGGCGCGGTGGTCGTGGCGGTGGCGATCTTCAATATTATGTTGTTAATGGTGCAAAACTATAGTTGGGAAGGAGGCAGATTTACTGTGATTGACGTGGTGGTGGTTACTTCTCTGTAGTGACAGTGATGAAGATCTTGCTGAAATGGAGGGTGAGAAGCATGGATGTTCCTATGGAGAAGACCATATTTTAAGGCCAGTTTGTGTAAGATGCTAATCTAGCTACTAAGGTGGAATTTATGGTTAAAGTATTGTAGTGGTGGTGATGGTCGTGGTGGTGGTGCGGTGGTTGTGATTGTCACTAAACCAAAAAAGAGCTTTTGCAGCGGCAAAAAAATGCTGCAAACGACTTTTTACAGCATTTTTCTAAGTGTTGCGGAGTTCGGTGTTGCTGTTGAGGGAAGACTTTTTGTAGCGTTTATTCACTGTTGTGAAAAAGTCTTTTGCAACGTTTTTAAAAGTTGTGGTAGACCTTTTGCAGTGTTTTTCCAACGTTGCCGTAAACTTTTTTTTTTTTTTT
>CAIGRS010336771.1:0-12520 GCA_903798395.1 Fraxinus floribunda
GATACTTTCTTGATTCGGTTAAGGTCAACGTAAAAAGAAATTGAACTAAACCAATCACCGTGGGAACGATATCCGGAATTCTCAATTCCACTTTATTACTTGTAACGAACCGTACACTTGCGATGATTTTAAAACGAACAAATATTTTCGTGAACAAGGTGCTCAACATCTATCACATTTCTATAGCATAGACCAAAAATAGCTTCACACAATCCATTGATTCATTCATCTTCACTAACTTTTGGTTCAATATTAATATCTTCATTTGACTTAATCTTGCAGATTTGTAACTTATTTCAAATGAAACGTCATAGTAGAAAAAATGTAAGAAATTTGGAATGATTGAGAGGTCTTAAGTTAAAAGTAGTTACTGTAGAGATTTTATTTCACGTGTACATGAAATACGCTGAACGACTAATATTTCATTTATGCGTGTGCCTTTTGTTTGCTTACATGTGTTATGGAAAAATATAATACAAGTTATAGAAGTATAAAATACTCTATAAATTAGTAAATTATTCATTTATCGATAAATTAATAATCCCTCTAAGATAATAATTTTTCTTAATTCCAACATTATTATTTTATAGAGGTTTTGCTTTAAAGTGAAAATTACACCCATGTCTACTTTTCAACTTATCATTTTAAAAGGCAGTTATATTCATACCACATTTATTTATAAATACAATACATTTTAGTTACATTAAAAATTATTAACCTTTATTAATTATTATACTCATATCCACAACATTTTTCTTCATCACATTTTATTTTTAACTTTTCATTTATCAGAAAATTTTGTTCTTAATCACGATTTTCATCCAAAAATATTATAACATACTTTAAAATGAGGGTTAAATATTTAATTGTATTTTTGCATTATTATTTGTTGTGCTTATTTATAAATACATTGGGCAAATGAGGTTTTTTACTATCTTAAAGATTTTTTTTATGAAGGAAATCATAATTAGGTACAATTTATGTTAATTTGAGAATAAGAATACAATTGGAAAATGTTAAGATATAAATATGATGTGTAAATTTTATGAACCTTTTGAGCATTTAAAATGTAGTCTAGTTATTAAAATTTGTGATGTAAACATATTTAGCCTCTCAAATATCGGGTGTAAGCTTTTTCCATTCAAAATTAAGTGTATCCCACCCACCACAAAACCTAATTTATTCTATTACCCATTCCCCCAAGTCACAATCACATCACCGCCGCTCGTCATCGCCACCATGTTGCTACCAACACTGCCCGGTTGCCACCACCATTTCTCTGACGCTACTGCTACAAAACAAAAGCACCCTACATTGATGCGATGTCGTGCTGCAAAGAAAAAGGAGAAGGAAAATTAGGGTTTAGGTGAGGATGGGAAGGGGGGTTGCAAGGCCTTTAGTGCAATTTGCCTACTTGCAATTTTCGTATCGAGGTTAGTTTGCAATGGTGGTGCGGTGGTGGTTGTCGTGCAATGGTGGCGATGGAGTGGGATGAAGAACATTTGTGATCAATTATCTAGGTAATTATGAACAATACAATGTACAATTTGTGAACTCCTTAAAAAAATGTGTGATTGCGACTAAATTTGTAATGTGACTCATATTTTGTGTTTTGTAACTGTGACCTTGTGCAATTTGTGACTGTAATCATAATGATTTATTTTGTGACATTGACTTGTTATCACGTGATCATAAATGTGATCACCTAATTTTTGAAATTTTTTCACAAGTTTCTTATTTTTAAAAGTGTATTTTAAAACCTCTGTAATTATGTATTCTTCAATAAGTTAAAGGATCCAACCGAGCCTAGTCGAACATGCCTAACCAGTTAGTCCATATGCCATGCATCATCGTGTCATCAAACTAAAATTTAGAGCTTGTTTGGTAACAATTAATATCCAATTAAAATTGAAAATATTGTATGTCATCAAACTAAAATTTAGAGCTTGTTTGGTAACAATTAAAATCCAATTAAAATTGAAAATATAGTCGTTATTGGGTCTCACTCGTCTAATAAAAGTTAACAATAACGATTAGTTTTTCAATGTTAACTCTACCAAACAGGCTCTTAACCTTTGTTTGATTCTTATTTTTTCCAAAATATATTTTTATCTCTTTTTTTTAACCACACATTCTTTAATAAAATAATATTACATGCAAATCCAAAATTTTTCCTTATTTCTTTAACCACACATTTTTCATCAATTTATTATCCCAAAATACATTATTAATCTTTTAATGCATGCTATTAATTTCAAGTGGGCCTCTCAACTTCAAGATTAATTTCAAAATTTAAAGCTATCAATTGTCAGTCTCTCAGTTTCATGGATTTCCCTTAAAAGCCTGTTTGGTACCGATTAAAATTAAAAATATAGCCGTTGTTGAATACTACTCGTTTAATAAAAGTCAACAATAACGACTAATTTTTCAATTTTAATCTCTACCAAACGGGCTCTTAATTTGTTACCATACTGCATTGAATCTTTCACGTAATGCATACACGAAATGTCAACTTACCGCTATAGCCAATATGTTACACAATGAACGTGTTAACCTCGAAAAACATATACTTTTAACATTTTAACCTAAACATATAGTCATAACCTTCACTTTTGCCGCACTATTTAACCCTTGTTCGAGCCACATTTTCGAGATTTTTTTTTGAAATAGTGATTATTTTTTTTTGTAAAATTTGTGGTTAAAAATAAGATTTTTTACTTATTTACGTGTAAAATTATTTCATTGAAGAATACATAAACCCTAGTTGAGCTACATTATTTTCCCAAGAATGCATTTTGAATAATATTTTGATGAAAAATATGTGGTTAAAAAATAAAGAAAAATTTTGAATTTGCGTGTAATATTATTTTATTGAAAAATATTCGATTGAAAATAAAAAGGATAAAAATGGTATCAGTGACAACTAAATAATTTCCATCAATTTGGAAGCAATACACAACAAAATGTGACATAGTAGTAAAAAACTCAAAACACGTCGGGCCAATAAAAAAATATCGTTTCGACTTTCCTTTTGAGCAGGCTAGCGATCCAGTCCAAGCTACATAAAAGTTTAGTGATTTGGTTTATGCTCGGACACGAACCATTAGTATCAATGAATTGTCAAACCGAGGTCCGAGTAGATGAAATTTACCCGTGAGTTGACCCAGTTGTTCTCCAAGGTGCAAAGGTTTGACACTTTTTAATTCCGCTACAACTTCCTCATGGTAGTATCTGCCCAATAAGAACAAAGAAAATAACAGAATCCCTCCCCAAATTTTTTTTGCTCTTGCAATTGATTTATCCGATAATTTTCAGCAATAGATCGATTACCCATCGTTTTAATTTAATCAATTCTTCACAATAATTTGAAGAATGATATTTTCAACAATCAGTCGTTCGTTATCTCGGTCTTCGCGTTCAAGAGTAAGATGCTCTTTATCTCATTTATCTGTTAATAATGTATGTACCGAAGCATTTGCCATTGTTTAAGCTATTTTTATTTTTTTTTTAATTTTTGGTTTTGGATTATGCAGAATGTCATAAACGAGGTTAATCGCGGGAAGGCCTTGTTAAGGAATCAGGAACTTTTTCGAGCTCCGTATGTAAATAACTTTGATAGCACCGATCGATTTAATGGAAAGTTAGGGTTTTTGAGGGGTTATGTTGCTGCAATAGGAGCCAATAAAGGGTCATTTTCTAATAATCGTTTATCAGATTTCAATTGTACTGTTGCAAACCTCAGACTCGGTAGATATTTCTCGAGTGAAGCTCCCAAGAAGAAAAGTAAAGGTCTCTCTTTTTTGTTTCTTACATCTTTTCCCCTAGACTAGAAAAATTGGGCGCCAAAAGGTTGACCTTTTTTTTATATGCTGGTGCATTTTTGTTGATAGATTATGAGAACTTTTTCCCCAAAGAGAAGAAGGAAATCCCGAAAGAAAAGGAGCAGAAATCTGAGTCCAAAGGTTGGTCATTCACTTCTCGATTCTTACTTTATTCAATTGGACAGAGGCAAAATCAATAATACTGAATAAATAGTTAGTGCACAAGGTCATCTTTTTGGTTAAAACATTATTGTTATGCTGAGATCGCTTTACTCTTATGAATGGCTTCTTAAGGTGGAATGCTAGACATGTCCCAATTGCGTAATTTTTACTACCTTTAGACTTCAGTTTATTCTCAATTGTTATCACATCTCTAGTTAATTTATTTTGTCATTTCTTATCTTTTCATTCTAATAAAAATGAAAACGTCTACTTTTGGACAAAAATTAAAAAGTTCAATGCTAACAATGAACTTGGGATCAAAATGCTTACACCTAATGTTGACTGCACATCCATCTTAATATCTGGTTTTCAGCATTAAACTTTTGCTCAATTTGTCCTTTAAGAGCCCAACAAGAAGTTATATAAATGAAGTTTAACAGATATAATGAATGTCTTATAGAACTGACCTTTTAATTATATTCTATCACATAGAATTTCAGTGGCTTGTGTCCATTTAAAAAATACTCTTTGGGACATCATGACCTCTTTGAGGGACTTCAACACTATCCTAATTTCTGTTAGTACTAAAATAACATTATATATAGTCATGATTTAGTTCTGCTTAAACTAAAACCTTTATATTGTAAAGTATTTCTCTAAAGTCTTAACCTTTAACCATCTTGTAATCTCATATGGTAAAATTATGTTATCGTTAAATAATATTCCCTCCTTCTCATTTATATCTCATTTATGTAGGCTGACTTTCCTTATTTTTTTTGTCCCAAATTATAGTCCCGTTTCTTTATTGAGAATGAATTTGTTTTGTTCGTTTACTAATATACCCTTGTTTAATTTGCCTAGTTATAACCAATTTTCCTCACTAAAATCTTAAAATTGTACAAATTTTAACTTACCTACTCTTTGGAATCATCCAAATACATACACACAGTCTCGAAGGGAGTAGAGTTTAAGTGGTTAATAGTATTTCCCACCATTATTTTTAAATACTACTACTAGTTGTTTAATTAAGCGCCTGTTTAATACCCATTTTAACCTCATTTTTAGCATTTTTCGGACTGTTGCACAGTTATTTGAACATTTAATATGACTTGTGCTTGAGGTACAGGGTGGGGGTTGAACCCCCACAGAGGCCTCACAATAGGGGGGTTGGGTGGGATTTTTTTGGCAATTTTTTATTATTAACCCACCCTTGTGAGGATAGGTAAATCCCCTGTGAAAGGGAGTTCGGTACATGTAGGTTTATTGATTCAATATTCATGCTGTCTGACACGTGAATGACAAAAGTTTGTATTTTTTTAATCTTTTATTTTCCCCTTTACCCATTTTACCCGCAACACTCCAACCCATTTTGCCAAGAATAGCTTACAAATGGGGGTAGAAATGGAAAAGATTGCATAAATAATAAACCCACTCATTCACATGTTGTAGTGTAAGCCCCACCTGATTTGATGGAAAATATGAATTCTGATTGAATTAATGGTGTGCCTAAACAAGCGCTAAATAAAGTTAAACTAGGAAAATTCTTTGCAAAAATTGCTTTTTCAATAACATTAAATAAAATTTCTTAATCCGTGTGAAAAACAAATTTAACCTATATAAATGGGATGGAGAGAGTATATACCAAGAAATCTAACCTTCAATATGTCTCATAATTTCATTTATGAATAGAACAAAAATATAAAACTTTAGGCAGAGCCTTGATTCGAGCTTACACCATGAAATTCGAATGCTACCACCGCTCCATCTTACAATCGTGAGTACTCCTCTTGCATATCCTTAAATGAATATTTACACCCACCATAGAACTCTTCTCTACACAGCATATATGTTTTTATATTAATTAAAAAAATGTGCAAACTTTTGTTTCTTTTCTTTATATTTCTCCGTCATTCTCCTGATCAGACTTGACTTCTATAGTAGATTTCCATGGCATAGTCACATGGTTTCTGAGACCTACACAATCAAAATTATTGAACTAGATAGTACACATTATGGTGGTCTATTCATCAACTCTCAAGTGGCTAATGTTGGAGAGGTTCATCGAGTAAAGCACGTTCAAGTCTTTCCCCAGTTATTAGACATGTTGGTGCTGCCTTCCAATTCTGTAACTACGTCTTGTTGGAAAATGGGTTTGACTTACGATTTTTCATTAACTAGAAAGTGTTGAATTATATGTTAATTTCCGAATGTTTCGTTTCTTACATTTGCCTGTCTACAGTTTCACTCAAGGCTGACGATTTTATCAAGTTCTAGGCTTGATTAACATTTTTATACTACAAAAGTTGGAGGTTGCAAAAATTACCTCTTGGTTCATTGTTATACGTGTAGATGACCTCAAAGTGCTATGAAAGACATTGCTACTCATAATTTTGCATATATTCTCCTAATTCGATTTCTTCAATCTCAGAGGAGGCAAATACAAATGATCATAGAAATTTTCGGGAAACTTTTATGAAGAATTTGCAAAATATCATTGCGCCTATGTTGGTTATTGGGTTTATCTTGTCGGCAATTTCATCTACTCCCCATGAAGAGAAACAGGTAAACGGTGTACCTTTATGCAAATTTCTAAACAATCTTTAGTTATGTAAAGTTCTTGGTGGACTTCCTGTTCTTGATGGACTTCCTAAGTTTTCATCATTTCATATCGTTAGTCAGCTGTTGAAGGACAAAGTGTCTTAAGATGAATGCAACAGAAATGAGTATGGATGGATGTACGGTTATACTAGAATGGAAAGATAAGAAATGAAGATATATGCTAACAGGTAAAGGTGGTAATGATTGTGGATAAATATAGTGAGGGATGACTTGTGTGGTTGGGATGACATGGCTTATGCAAGCGTGAAGAGGCTCCCTTAAGGTCAGTGCTATCTCATTAGAAGATGTTAGAAGAGGGACGGGTGGAGCAAAATTAATATGGCTTGTTGTGGTTGCTAAGGATCTATTTATTTTGGATCTTTCACTAGATGTAGCAATAAAACAAATGAAGTGGCAAAAAATTATTCATGGCAACTGCAATTTATTGCGATATCCCTTTTAACTTGTCGTCTCTGTCTTGTGATTGAAAATCTCATCTGCTTGAGATGGGTCAAGCAATTTGTTTTCCGCTACAGGCTTGTCTACTGTTACCCTGTTGAACATTGTCCAGTCATCTGGTTTATTTGCCACATCAGAGATTTTTCCACACTGTCTTGTTGATCTATGCATTAAGTTAATATCCTCTAATGTTCTGATTTCTATGGCTACTGTTCCCAATATCCTTCATTATCACTTCCATTTCCTTAATCGAATAATCAGATCTAGGCTACAGGTACTTAGTTTGCCATTCGTCATCAATGTTGTAGTTTGGACAATTGATTCAGTGCCTTTTCTTTTTCTTGTTGGTTTTCTTCTATAATTTCATCTCAGACCCGTTAATCTATTGGCTGTTCTATTCCATACTGAAATTTTGAAATTTCTTGTTCATTGTTTTTGATTACTGGCTGACTCTGCCTCCCAGTTGCATTCTGATATATAACTGAGCTAGCAAATCAATATAGTGACAAGCTGATTTCCCAAGAGCTCACCGGCGCCTTACCCTGAGATGTGGATAAGACTGGAGTAGTGCCTTCATTAGCCGGAAGGAATTAGTCTCCACTAAGCCCCCGTTTGGCCCCCATTTTTTATATTACACTACATTAATTTTTTTTCTCTCTTCATTTCAATCACACATTCATCAAATAAAATAATATTACACATAAATCTAGAACTTTTCATTACTTTTCTACCACACATTCTCCCATCAATGACTATTCCAAAAATTTTCAACACCCCAAAATGGGGGCCAAACAGGGGCTAAGTGTCATCTGTATTATTTGGTTTCCTTTAGCCATTACCTATTGCTCATATTAATTTGTTAAGCCTTTGAGGCCCACTGCCCAACTACGGAGAGATGTCAGAAGAATCAGACATTCAAACTTCTCCACTTTCAGTTAGGCTAAAGCTTTGAGAAATGCCCTAGTGTATATCAAACACCCACTGTATTCATGCCTTCTTGAATTCCGACAAGGGAAAGAACACGAATCAAAAATTTGTTTTTTATATAATGATAAGGTCAAGACTTTACAAAGACCAGTAGGCAAGACTCCATGTAGCGAAATTGGATGAAGCTGGCTTTCTGAATTTGCATTTCTTTCAATTACTTCTTGCGAAATCATTCCTGAACCAAATCTATTGCTGAATAGAACTTTCATTTCCTAAGACTGTATAAAAAAAAAAATGCATAGATTAACTTCAACTCATAATTCATGCTAAAAGAATTAATATCTCAAAATTACTTTAAAGAAATGCTCAAGTGGTAACACTAATTACTTGAATGTATACTATAGTTACCTAAATTTTGTAACTTAACGGGTTCAGCGAGCTTAGTTCTTACCAGAATTGAGAAATCATATTATTATACCTAATTGCTCTCGTCAAACATTACACTTTGGCAGCCTTCATTACGAAAACTCATTACCATTTTATTTTTCTATGCAGGCTTTAAGCTGCCTATTAGTTTACGTGAATTCTTTAAACTTTTTAACTATTTGATAGTTGGATATTCGTTTAGGTGGACTAGTTTAACATTACCTTATTTGTTATTTTACCGTCTGCTTTTATATCGAAAAGTATAGATATGAAACAGAAAAGGAAGATAGATATTCCGATGATAAGAATATGTTAGTTGCACTGAGGAATAGAGCACTTACCAAGCATTTGAATGCCGATGGCCAGAAGTCTTTTGAGGACTTGGCTTATAACTGCTATTTGTTTTGGAATCTCAATATCAATGTTTCATACAAATGTGGATTTTTTAGTCTGTAACTATTATTATTGTACATGCTGTCTTTGGTTTATTGCAATTGACTATTGTAAATGTGTCCTCTTAACTTGATTTTTGTCTTTTTATGGTGACGGATAAATATTGCCTCTGCAGATAAATTTTCAAGAGTTCAAGAACAAGCTTCTCGAACAAGGTTTAGTAGATCATATAGTGGTTTCTAATAAATCAGTTGCCAAAGTATACATAAGAAGCTCACCGCGGAACCAACCTAACCATGATGCCGCTGAAATCTCAGAGATGGAAGGGCCAATTAGTAGTACTACTTCCAGAGGGAACACTAGCCAGTATCAATATTATTTTAATATTGGAAGTGTTGATTCTTTTGAAGAAAAATTAGAGGAAGCCCAGGAAGCATTGGGGATAAATTCCCATGATTATATTCCTGTTACCTATGTTTCTGAAATGGTTTGGTTCCAAGAATTGATGAGATTTGGCCCGACAATACTGTTGTTGGGATCCCTTTTCTACATGGGACGGAGAATGCAAGGTGGACTAGGTGCTGGAGGTACAGGTGGAAAGGGTGGACGTGGTATATTTAACATTGGAAAAGCGCCTGTTACAAAGGTGGATAAGAATTCGAAAAACAAGGTTAGTCTTTCACATTGCTTTGGCATTAAGATTGATGCCACTGATTTTCTATGGAATTGCTTAATATTTGTCCGTAGACCTCTGGACCCACCGTGTTGGAGTAAATATCTTCGAATTTTTACTTGGCCTTCTCTTTTGTCTAGTTCTATTTCAAAGATGTTGCTGGCTGTGATGAAGCAAAACAAGAAATCATGGAGTTTGTTCACTTCTTAAAGAATCCTAAGAAATATGAAGATCTGGGAGCGAAAATTCCAAAAGGTGCTCTTTTGGTGGGCCCTCCAGGAACGGGTAAAACTCTACTGGCAAAAGCAACAGCTGGTGAATCTGGTGTTCCTTTTCTGTCTATATCTGGTTCTGATTTCATGGAGATGTTTGTTGGTGTTGGCCCTTCAAGAGTTCGAAACTTGTTTCAGGAGGCTAGGCAGTGTTCACCTAGCATCATATTCATTGATGAGATTGATGCAATTGGTCGAGCCAGGGGACGTGGGGGTTTCTCTGGTTCTAATGATGAGCGGGAAAGTACTCTTAACCAGTTGCTTGTAGAAATGGATGGATTTGGAACCACATCCGGAGTAGTTGTTCTTGCTGGCACTAATAGACCTGATATTTTAGACAAAGCCTTATTGAGACCTGGACGATTTGACCGTCAGATTAGCATAGATAAACCTGATATCAAAGGGCGTGATCAGATATTTCAGATCTATTTGAAGAAGATCAAACTTGACCATGAACCATCATATTATTCTCAGAGACTTGCAGCCCTCACCCCTGGATTTGCTGGGGCAGATATTGCAAATGTTTGTAATGAAGGTGCTTTAATTGCTGCTAGGGGCGAGGAAACACAGGTGAAAATGGAACACTTTGATGCAGCTATAGACAGGATTATTGGTGGTCTCGAGAAGAAAAACAAGGTACTTCGTTCATGAATTGCCTACTTGGGGCATTGGATTAAATGCTCCTGCATGACTGCATTTACTTCTTTCCAGGAAAATGATTAGTTAAAAAATTATTGCAAAATGCTTTCTTTGATGAAGTTCAAAGATATATTTAATGGGATAATTTCCTAGTTTTCATTTGCTAGCCTAAATCGTTAGATGATCGAAAAGCAATCTAGACGAAGAGTTTCTGATTACTGTTTCACACTATTAGGAAGCGTTAGAACTAAGTAGATAAATGTACAAGTCAGCAAGCTCCTTTATCCTCTTTCTATTAAATGTCATTTCCTATCCATTACACAATGTCATTCACTGATGACATATGGAGCCTTAGTTTTGGTGATTTTATTAATCTGTAAATTTTTTTTTTTACTGATTACATTTGCTGAGTTCCAACCTTCCTTGAAGTCTTTTAAATTAGATGACAATTGTACTTTTAGAATATAAACTTAAAGAAAGGCAATTCTAAATAAAAATAGCTAGGCCATTTTTTATTTCTATCTACAACCGAGTCCTTAAAAACAAATCCTGGTAGAATATCTACAAATGCACAGTTTATGTGCGAACTCGAAAATCTTACAGACAGTTTCCCTCAACTTTTCTATTCTCGTTTCTTTTCGCTTTGCCATTTTAAAGGGAGTTGTTTTCCTGATTTTATTGGCAGCATGTATTTGTGCAAGTGTTGTATGGAAATGTCTAAAACTTCTCCTCATACATGTGACTAGATTATACTATGGACTTGAAATGTGCTCTGTCATCTTGCATTGACCCATGTTGTAGTTCAAATTACTATAACTCTGTTTTCTGAACAGGTAATAAGCAAACTTGAACGCCGAACTGTAGCTTACCATGAATCAGGTCATGCTGTTGCTGGATGGTTTTTAGAGCACGCAGAACCGTTGCTGAAGGTGACCATCATTCCTCGTGGCACTGCAGCACTTGGCTTTGCGCAGTATGTCCCTAACGAGAACCTTCTTATGACTAAGGAGCAACTTTTGGATATGACATGCATGACCCTTGGTGGACGTGCTGCCGAACAGGTCTCTACATTATTTTCTTGATTTTGTCATAGTTTTTATTGGGAAAACGATATGGATCAAGGTGGTTAATTACCATATAATTCTGTGGCCTCGAAATATTTTTCTTGTTTTCTACTCTCTTTCTTCTCTATACCTAAAATCATCCTTCAGGAAAACTGCTTACATTTTTAATTTATTCTTACTCGTAGTTCATTTAGTTTTAAACAAATTGAACTCAATAGAAGAATTAAACATCTTTGTTACAATAATTATGACAATTCACTTATGAGGTCGACCTTTTCTTTTGAGGTTCAGGTTTTATTAGGGAAGATTTCAACTGGAGCCCAGAACGACTTGGAGAAAGTGACAAAAATGACATACGCTCAAGTTGCAGTGTACGGATTTAGTGAGAAGGTAGGTCTGCTCTCTTATCCTCCGAGGGAGGATGGGCTTGAAATGAGCAAACCTTACAGCAGCAAGACAGCAAATCTTATCGACACTGAAGTACGCGAATGGGTTACCAAGGCATATAAACGTACAGTGCAATTGATAGAAGAACGCAAAGAGCAAGTTGCTCAGATTGCTGAGTTGTTGCTGAAAAAGGAAACTCTCCACCAAGATGACTTGGTCCAAGTACTCGGTGAACGGCCTTTCAAATCAGATGAGATGACGAATTACGATAGGTACAAGCAAGGATTTCAAGAGGAAGGGGAAAAAAGTGCTGACAGTGTGGAGACGACTACAGAAGATGATGGACCTTCACCTCTTGTGCCTGAGGTAGTTCCCCTGTAATATATTCTGTTTTAAATGGAAAGAGTGACTTGTTTTCCTCTAGCTGAGAGCTGTACAATCTGGTATATCAGTGATTCGCTATGTAACATTATTCAAAATTATTTCACTTGAAGAGATCCGCGGGTCATGTGCAAGTTTCGTAAGCCTGGGGATGTAAATGTTCTTTTTCAAAAGTTTGAGACCAATGTGCAATGTTGAACAATACTCGAAGAGTTCTGTTGCTATTTTTTTTTTGGATAATGTAAGTGTATTATATCCAAAGTATGAAAAAAAAGTAAATGAGCACAGGGGCATACCCCAGAAAAAAAAGGCGAGAAA
>CAIGRS010336813.1:0-16401 GCA_903798395.1 Fraxinus floribunda
ATTAGTTATTTAATTAACCAAAAAAACTACATCTTTATTAATAAAAATTTAATTCTTAACCAAAAAAATTATATATAATCTAAGCAAACGTGCATTGCACGTTGCTTAAACCTAGTGTTTAATTAATCATATACGTCAAGTTCAATCAACGAAATACATATACGGCCCTTTTGACGTTTCTATTTCTTATAGAAGAGATTTATGAAAAAATACTTTAGTTCAATTTTTTATTTTTTTAAAAAAGTTCTTTTAGTTGGAAAAATATTTTCAAGAAATTATGTCATTATGTTAAAAAAAAATTCTTAATCTCATAAACAATCTTAGACTTTTTAAAAACTTTTATCAAACGAGTTTATAGCCATAATGTTTTGCTTATACACATAGACGAGTCTTGATTGGCCAATTTGATTAATATATGTATGAATCTAATCCAAATTGAGGTAGGTAGATTAAGTGTATATCCCCATATGGATGACGATTACAAATAATCTTTAATGATGATATTTTTAAAAGTAATGATATTTAGTATCTCCGATGTTTAACATTAATTTACATGGTAGCACTAGTGGCATTAAATGAAAAGTTCGATGAATCACATAATTCTACATTTGATTAAACATATCACATAATGTGATGTAGTATGTGATGTAGACTGATGCTTTAGTACCAGCAGTGCTAGATAGCATTATTCTATTTTGAATTAATGGGTCTTATTTTATTGACTTAAGCTAAAATCTTTGGAGTTTAAATAAAATAAGCACATGAGTAGCACTCTTGACACCCTATAGTAGCATGTCATGTGCGATATGGTTAGAAGTTAGAACTACATTTCTTTGGAAGGGGTTTAATTAATTTAATTTAATTTAATTTGTCTTTGTTTATAGCTGTCTAGAGATTGATAGGAGAAATATTCAAAAACCCATTAATGTGGAAGAGGTGGCATTGAAAATTTTGGTGCAAGAAAATGAAATCTATTTGTTTTGTCTGCCCGTGGTTATCAACAAAGGATATTCATATTGCATTTCTTGACGATTTCTTTTACCAAACTAGGGTTTGGATCTATTCATTTGTCTTGAATATGCCATACTACATGTGAATAAAATTCGATATATAACACAATATATCATTTATAATTAATTTTTTCTTTATTTTTTACACGATATCATTTCTCTTACAATATAAGCCAACATGGTCTACGACCTCCATGCTCGAACATATTGCACTTTAAAAAATGTGTTACACATTTATTCGACAAAATTGAATATGTACGGAACAAGATTAGTAACTCCGTGTATATAATACATAATTTGTATGACAAGTTCAAAATTATGTTTTATACTTTAACTTTAACTTTAACTTTAACAAGATTGAGCTCTTGTTTGGTTTAACTAAAAAAGTTAATAGAAATTTAAGTCAATGTCGTCACTTAATTTTAACAACACGTTTCATACGACTCACTATTCTTATCAACTTTTCAACCACATATTTCGTCATTTTTTTTCCTATTTTTTAACAAAACAAAACATGGGCTGAATATGACTAGCTAGAGCTTTTGTTCTAAAAAGCTAGCCTAAATTTTGTCGAGCTGCAAAGTTTGACCTTACCGTGTGTTTTGTCGCGCTTTAGGCTTCTTAACAAAATAAGCATAAAAGAAAATTTATCAATTATTCTGTTGATTTTAATGTATCGTAACTCACAATATATCATATATATTTTGTATGGACAAGCTTCAAATCTCATAACATATTATATATACCAAGGCAATTAAAGTAAAAACAAAAGTCATATGTAAGCGTGTATGAAAAAAAGAAAAAGAAAAAGAGGGAAATTCCTAAGCAAAATGATGGAAGAAAGAACATTGGGACCTAGGGAGAGGGGTAGCACGCGTTGCCGGTGGAAGGAGGTGCAGGAATTTGGGGGGTGGGGTTGGGGGGACTAGTGGAGCATTAAGGTTTGATAAAAAGGCTGAGCTACGGCCTTGTACTGTTTTTTGGTCCCATGTTTAATGCTCTCTGGATTATTAAACAACAATGAATAAAATCAGAGCGCACATTCACAGTCAATAACATAGCGCTCGTCTTAAATTGGTTTTCTCATTCTCTACCCTTCATTTCTTATATCCTCTTTTGAGTATGTCGAACTATTTAGCCCTCTCCCTTTGATTGATGAAAGGTACAAATGTAGATGATATCATCACGACCTCTGTTTTTGCACCGCTAAGAATGCCTAACGTCATGTTTGGATTTCATTTTTTAATTAAAAAAGTTATTTTTCAAAGTTAAATTTTAATTTTAATCACATATTTCATAATATCAACAGTTACTACTCACTTATCAATCACACATTTCTTGAAAAGTAACTTATTAGAAAAAAAGAAAACAATGAAACCCGAAAAGAAACTCAGAGGGTGTTTGGTGGGGAGATTAAAATTAGATTTTTAGTAGATTGTTATAGAAGTTTTTGAAATATGTGGTTGAAAAATGGACCCATGAAAGATCTGGTTAATATTGATTATTTGACTTTGACTTGGATTAAAATCAGATTTTAATTCAGACCAAACATGGGCTCAATATCTATTTCAACAGTGCAGCATGAGGGAAAGTTTAAATGTCACACATTGTTTCACCCGTTCCTTGTTTCTATCTTGTTACCCATAAATCGGGATAACATGATTGGTATCTTTAGAGATCGAAAAAGAAAATAAAAAGATAATTTCTTCATCGGTCAAACCCACCTCCCTTGCCTCCTTTCCTCCACTTCCCTTTTTAACGTCATTTCTTTACTTCGATACACACAATATAATTAAATTTTATTTGAATCTAGATGAAAACTCTCGAATAGATCATTATCTCTCCAACCAAATTTTCATCCAAGTCATATCAAAATATCCACCACCTCACTAGCACACTTGCCAGTTTATTCTTGGCTCCTTCTCCTTTTCAATCTTTTGTCATACTAGAATTTCTTCTCTCTCATTTCAACATTAAACTGAAGAGAAAAAAAATTAAAAGATGAGCCACCTCAAATGAATTTTTTTTTCTTCATTTATTTTTAGGCCAATATTATTAAAATATAATTTTGTTTGGCGTGATCTGTTTAATTTTAATTAAATATTTAAAAGCGTGAATGTAGATAAGTCAAGACTTTTATTCTTGCTGGTAAAGAGCATTTGGTTCCGTGATCATTTGTTTGTGTATGATCACGGGTGCTAATATATATATTATGAAACTAATGATAGTGACTAAGTACTTAAGCCTCGTATTAACTAAATTAATATAAGATTATGACATTTGATGGAATCTCGAATATTTTATGATTTTATTCCAACTTTCTCCAACTAAGAAACGGATCAATAGAAAGAAACCTCTTTCCGATCTATACAAAAGTTTTTTAATTGAAGTCCCGTAATCAGACATTTATGAAAATTGTCCACTTATCAAACTTCTTAATTAAAAATAAAAAAATAAAAATGCATATTAAAGATTTTTTTTTCTTTTTTTTTTAAAGATAATTTATAATTTGATTACATAACTTTAAATTCTTAAATTTTAGATAAGGATGGCAAATGATCCGAGTCGCTCATAGACTCGGCTCGTCGGTAGCTCACTCCATTGGGGGCTCCGGCTTGTACTAGATGAGCCATGAGCCATCTCAATTTTTTTTCACGATCAGACTTGTGGATGACTCGGCTTGACCCATAAGGTCCACATTCAAAGAGCCAAAGTGAGCCTAATTTGTTAACAGAGTCGAGCTCGAGTGTTTCAGGTCAACACATTGCCATCCCTAATTTTAGATAAACTAACGTATGATTTTTTTTTTATGTAGGAAAATGCAGCCGCTACCCATGAGTGCGCACTGTGTAAATCTCGTTCCATGTGCAGTAATTCGCAAATCATAGAGGAGAGATAAATCATACTAGACAAGCCTTGTGAGACGGGCTCGGCCGATGAAGTGTTGGCAGATGATTCGAACGTATGATTTTTGAATAGATTCTTTCTTGCTAGTATGTCAAATTCTACTCTATCTCAACTTCAATTCTTGCAATTATTTCCTTTAGAGAAAAATAGGTTACATCAGATAGCAATAACATCATGGACCCATTAAAAAAGAAAAATGTAGTGACTCTATCCTTGGGGATTGAATATCATAAATTGTGTATGTATCACATAAACACGACACCGTTCGCACTTTCTAGAGCACACCCTAAATTTGCTTTTCAACGACAACGTAATGGTTATATCGATACACACATCAATTATTGAACCTCCTTTGTTTATCTATTTTTATTTCCCTATATCCAATAATTCTCAATATGATCCTTAGATATTTGAAAAGTGTGGCCACTTAAGTGTGAAAGTCAAAATACTCGTCATTTTGTGATCTTCACAAATGTATTGGGATTTATTTAAAGCATTCACAGTATATATTAGGTGTCGACCAGATAAAATCGAGTGAATTGTTTATTTGGTCACTTAATTTTTAGTCATGCTTTCAAGGGGTCAATGAACTTTCAAAATCACCTAAATCAATTGGTCACTGAACTTTCAGTCATGCTTCCATGGAGTCATTGAACTTTCAAAATTATCCAAATCATCACTTAACTTTACAAAAGGTTTCCACAAGGTCACTGAACTTTAAAAATCACCACATTCATCACTGAACTTTGCAAAATGTTTCCACGGGACTAAACTTTACAAAAGGTTTCTTAGGAGATCGTTGAATTAGTGATCACTAGGAAATATTTTGTAAAGTTCAGTGATTAATAAGGTGATTTTTAAAGTTCAGTGACCTTGTGGAAACATTTTGTAAAATTCAGTGATGATTTTGGTGATTTTGAAAGTTCAGTGACTCCATGGAAGCATGGCTAAAAGTTCAGTGATCCAATAGGCAATTCACTCGATAAATCACCAAATATTGTTAGGATTTTGATCTGATATTGTCTAATTAATATAAAATTGTGTTTATCTAATCGATTTGGTATTCTCGGTATAGTGTCAAACAAGGTAAGATCAATGATCCACCGTCGGTTATTTGCGTGAGATCTTTCTTTTTTAGATGATGTATATACCTACTTATCTTAGACAGCTCTGGGTAGTTGATCTTCTCAAATGATGACGATCAAATGAATAACAACATATGATATTATGAATAATGACATGTGATCTACTAATACCTTCGATTTTACTATAGCATCAGAAATTGCATTTAGTGGTGGGGGTAGGATTATGTGAGACGAAATATGCAAATAAAAAAGATATAATTGAGGCTCTAATGTGCTAGAAGGATTGACGTATGTAGAATATCGAATTCAAGATAAGGTCGAAAGTGTAATTGCTGAATATTTTCAACCTTAAATTCTTGGCGAATTTTTTGGTTTACAAAAATGAAAATTTTAAATACATTACATTAGGTTACCTTAATTTTTTTAAAAAAAAATTTAGACGAAATATTAAATCGTTCACAATTTTATCTCCACATATTTATAAGGTAGTTCGTCCCATATTCGATTAAAAGAGGATGAATTTTACGACCTTAAATTATTTTATTTGCACAATAACACAATTGATTTTTCAAGTAACTATTTACAAATTTTCAACTATTTTCAAACCACAAAAAATTATCTTTTATTTAATATCATAGAGAGAGTGGCTCACAAATGGAGTCCAAAAATCTTCAAGAGAGTGAGCTCGTATTAATATTCGTAAAAGGAGATTGTATTAAAGACTGGGCCATGCCCTCTAAAAGTTCATTTTGGGCTTAATTTCTATACAATAGAAATGGATGGACATTCATCAACCCATGCAAAAAGGCCTCTTCCTTTTTATTTCCCAGTTAAAGCGGGACAAATAGAAATTTTTTAGAAGAGCAAATATATTTATTTATAATATATTAAATATTACAAGTGAAAACTTTTTTTGGGACGATTAGTCATACTACAATTTAATTATTTTAATAATACCTTACTTTTTATTTTTTAATATATATTTAATATACTAACTATAATAAATACTACAAAATTCTTATTCATACGTAACATATTCCATCTATTTAATACCCAACTTTTCATTTTTCATTATGTATTTAATTTATAAAATGTAATAAATATTACAAAATTCTTGTTTATGCATGTGTTCTTTATCATTAATTCTTAATTAATTAACATTAACATTAACATTCAATTAATTAATATTAATTATAATTTCACATTCAAAAATGCAATTTATTATTCACGTACATATATGTTAATTAGCATCAAATTTCACTTAATTGGAAATTAAATTATTTTCAGGTAGTATAAATGATTTATCATTCATTTTCAAGTATATATTCCTATCATTCACGTTAATTCATGTATCGTATTTATCATTTATCTTCTTTTGTGAATTTAGTTATAATTCTAATACTCATATTCAAGTATGTATTTCACTATTTATGTGAAATACATTTTTCTCACATTTAGATCAAAAGGGAAAACGGATGGTCAAATATTACTTTTATAATATAAGGGTCTGTTTGATTGCACAGATGGAAAATGAATGGAAAAAAAAATGTTTTATTGGGAATTGAATTGTATAGAATTTGTTTTATTGAGAATTGTAATTAATTGTATTTGATTGGTATAATTTTTTACTTGAAAATGTTAGAAGTTTGGTATTCGTTTGGCTTTATTTTTCATGAAAATTGTCTATCAAAGTGATAATTTTTCTGTCATTAGGCCTAGGAATTTGTTCCACTTGCAAAAAAAAAAAATTAAATTTTTTATTTAAAAAACCATCATACCGAATACAATTCATTTGACTTTGTTTTGCATGGAAATTATCAATAAAAGTAATAAAGTTTTTTACATTGTGTCTAAAAAATTTTCTAATTGCCACAAAAAAAAAAAGGAAAGCTGGAAAATCAAAAAACAATTTCCTTGAAATCATGGAAAAGGGACGCGTGAACCATGGGAGTGGAAAATGAATGGTTAGGAAAATTTGTACCATCAAACAATGAAAAGGATGGAGAAAGGGAATTTTTTTTCGTATTCCATGAAAAACATAGTACATCAAGGCCATAAAACTCTAAATAGAAAAGGTTCATCTTTAAAATTCATGCAAATTCATTTCGACCTCTAATGCAAAATATTTATAGATTTAGTTTGTACACATTAAAATTTTCATTATAATTCTGCTACTCATTTTTAACCGCATATTTTTCAATAAAATAATATTACACGTAAATTCAAATTTTTTCCTTTTTTTTAAGGGATAATTGCAGCAAAGGTCCCAAACCTTTCAAATTTTTGCGCACTTTACCCTAACCTTAATTTTTTTATGTTAGTTACTTAGCCTCTGTTTGATCCGTATTATTTTTTTTATTCTTCTACTTATTTTCAATCACACATTCTTCAATAAAATAATATTTTCCATCACATCAATAATTTTTCCTTCTTTTTCAAGCACACATTCTCCATTAATTTATTATTTCAAAATATATTCTTCCAAAATAATGTGGTTCAAACACACCCTTAGTTACCATTTAATTCACACATCAAAATCTTTTTTTTTTTTTTTTTCATTTCTAAATAAAATTTGATAGATTTTACAAAGAAAAATCCTAGATGTACATTTGGACTTACATAAGGGTGTCCATAATGGACACCCGGAGCCCCCCTATTGGAGGGAGTGTATGTATACCCTTATGTAAGCCCAAATGTACCAGTAGACTCACCCTTTTACAAATATTTGTTCTGTAAAAGAAAGCCGTGAAGAGGGATCAAGTCCTCTTTACATGAGCATTGAGCAAACACTTCAAAAAACTTCTGCTCAATTAAGAAAAAGTAGAAAATTTGCGGAACTAAAAATTTATTTGGCAATTTTACTCAATAAAAGATTGATTCCCCATCTCCTGATATGGCATAGTGGGGGACTAATATGCTATTTTATCACCAAATAACAAAACTCTTCATTGGCCTGAGTTAGCAGCCTAGCTAAATGTTGAAAATGAAGACGATATCTGATTGATTTGATACCTATGAGATTATAAACATAATATCAAGTAATCGATCACAAGAATACATGAACAAAATAGTTTGCAGAGTAAAGAAAACTTCATTAAAATATGAAAAAAGAATACAATGATTTTGTATTTTTAATTTATCTAAATTAATTAAAATATAATGAAAAGTTAAATATATATAGTGGACGTTTTATTCCCCAAAAGTAGAGTTATAGATGAAATATAATGTCAAAATCGCGTAAAAATGTGAAATCGTACTGACCAGGTAAGCCTGTCGCTCGAATGCCAAGCGAGAGGCCATCTCACGTCGTTGTTGCTCGAGCGGTAGGCGAGTGCCAAGCATGTGACACTCGGCGATATGTTTTGGGTTAAATTTGATTTTCTTAATTCTTTTACTCCCCAAAAGCTTCCTTGTCTTTGTCCATATCTTGACCTCTTAAAATCCAACACAAATTCCAAACTCTTAATTGGGCTTTCAAATAGAACTTCAACCGGGATTTGTCAAATAGATTTCGAATAAGATTTCAAAATAGCATTCCAAAATGATTTTTCTTACGGTTCCGCTTGAGATACATCAAGGGATCCATCCAGGTATCCATACCCGGCGGTCCCCTATTGGAGGGAGTGCCGATGTACAAATAGCATTTTCCTTTTTCTTAAGCCGACTTTAAATAGTTGAAATACTGTGTAGGTTTTCAAGTGAACTAGCTAGTGAGTGTCTAGCTAGATCGAATCAATTATTTACACACTCTCTCAAGATATCTACTCAGAAAAGTTAATAACGTGGCATTATTTTTAGTTTCCTAATAAATGCATAGTAGAATAACCACATTATTTAGATTTAAAACAAGCTTTCAATGGCTATTATTGTTTTATTATTGTTCAAGCAATTAATAATCAAACACAGGGATAAAAGTTTTTTTTCTTTCAAAAAGGCCTACTTTTCACATCACATATAAATCACTCTTAATGATGGCAAAAAAAAACCAATCCGACCCGTTCCGAATGGGGGCCAAAAAAACTCGTCCCGACGACAGTAGCGGACCCAGGATCTAAGTTCAGCCCGAACGGACGTTGATTAGTGAATGTCGATCAATCAACGTTCATCATCAATGATCGTAAGAGCGATGTCGTTTATTAATATTTAATTATATAATATTAAAAATTATTCAATATATATGTAAATGCATTAAAACGTAAAAATTATATATATATGAAAAAGTAGTTTAATACAACAAAAAATACTAAAGAAACGTAGTTCAATACAACCAAAAGTACCGGGACTTCTTTGTGTTATTTAATAACTCTTGTGCTCGCTTATAATCAGTGGCGGGACTAGACGCACAACTAGACAAAGAAGAACTAAGTATGGACATNTAAAAATTATATATATATGAAAAAGTAGTTTAATACAACAAAAAATACTAAAGAAACGTAGTTCAATACAACCAAAAGTACCGGGACTTCTTTGTGTTATTTAATAACTCTTGTGCTCGACTAGAATCAGTGGTGAGACTAGATTCACAACTAGACAAAGAAGAACTAGGTATGGACTTTCGTTTCGGTTGAAAAAATCGATCCATAATCTGTAAAATGTCCCAAATTATTTTTCAATTAAAATTGAATGGAATAGTCTTCAAAAGAGTAAACATATTCTTCATTTACTTACAATTTAATATTTTAAAGGATCAACCACATCCACATTTATTTTATGCTAGTTGCACTTTGTTTACTAAAATACATATTTTGACTTGAAAAGAATTTCGAACCCTATCCAATTCCAATTTCCAGGCTTTATCTTTATTGGCTTCTTAATTTGATGAAATATAAGATTGAAAAATTCCTAAAATTTTTTCAAATATACAACGTAGTTCAATTTTTCATACCAAAAATGACTCGTACTTTTGAGTTTTGAGAGATGTCCAACTGAGATTGATAATCCAGTTAAGGTAAGGATAGAAGCAAATTGGCTTTTGATTATCTTGTGAAGTTTGCGTACAAATACATATAATCATATTTCAGATTTTGTTTGACTTAACATTATGCGTGTATATCCTTCATTCTACCTAAACTTGTTTAACATTTGTAAATTCCATTTAAATGAATTGAAGAGTGACCGCCCTATATTCTAGGCATGCCACCTAAAAAAATGATTGAAAGGCATCTACTGCAAAGCTATCAAATGAATAAGACGTACGTAAGATCTCGTACGAAAGATCTTTGGGACAAAGCGATGTCATAGAAGATGCCCTGTGAGACAAGGGCGCATAGCTTCGGACATGGAGGTTTGGCCTCTATATGTCGCTTCAGTTGAGTTGTCCAAATTACTTTGACCTTCATGTCTAATTACCTCGGCTAGGCTTTGAAAGACGAAGTAATGTGTTGTGCGAGTCTTGGCGACTTTGTATTATTTTCTTAGTTGACTATCATGTGATGTGTCTTATGTGAGATGAAGCATAACAACAATAATTTCAAGATAAAAGTATATGGAATAACACCTTTGTGTACACAATATTACAACTTTTCAACCATAGGAACAATATCCAACCTAGCTAATACATAAAGCCCACAGAAATCTGTGTTGACATTCATGCCACGTTCTAGTTGTACCCATTCATGCTACATGTACCGAATTTGTTTACTGAATCTCTTACCTATTACTCACAATGGGGATGAAGACAATATTGTTGGAATTTTTAAGTACACGCGGGCCCTGCGCATTATGTGAGAGGGTAATCCATTATGTACAAATCGTTATGTACCGATGGATTAACCCTTAGTCCCCAGCCTCTCTCTCTAGATTATTAATTTATACTTATAGCAGTTTGTGGGATTCAAGCACTTAGTTTTTAGTTCATAAAGGTTAATTAATTGTTAACTAATAGATGAGGAAAGCAGTAACTGAACTGTACAAAGAGGAGGAAGAGGAAGAAGAAGAAGAATAAAGGCGGCCATTAGAAAAAGCCAAAAACATCTCCTTCAAACATCGTAATTTCACTTTTTACAGTATGTTTTCTTCTTTTTGCAGAATATTCAAATTTGCCAACACAACTGGCAAATACAATGACAAATATAAATCAATCTACTTCCCACGTTCTCCCACATAATCGTCTCGCTTATTTTTTGAACAAATGGGTGGATTCAATCTGTTCATATGCGTGTTCTCACTTTTTGTGGCTAGTTTCTTCTTCTCGGACTTGGCTTCTGCTCAACTCAGACAGAATTACTATGCAAATACCTGTCCCAACGTTGAAAACATTGTCAAAAACGTTGTTAAACAGAAATTCCAACAAACGTTTGTTACTGTTCCAGCTACCATTCGTCTCTTCTTCCATGATTGCATGGTCCAGGTACTCCCAAATTCATTTTTGATCAAAAACAGATTTTCAAATTCAAATTAAGATTAATTATTTGCTCCTTTTTTTTTCCGGGTTTTTTAGGGCTGTGATGCATCAATTGTAGTAGCATCTACTCCAGGCAACAAAGCAGAAAAAGATCATCCGGATAATCTTTCACTGGCTGGAGATGGATTTGATACTGTAATCAAAGCTAAAGCAGCTGTAGATGCTGTTCCAAGTTGCAAGAATATAGTTTCTTGTGCAGATATTCTAGCAATTGCAACTCGAGACGTCATTGCCCTGGTTTGTACACAATTAAAAGTAATTTTAATCAATAGAAGTTGCCTATTTACTTATAAGTAACCTTATGTTTTGGTAAAATAATGTACAGGCCGGTGGACCTTCATATGCTGTTGAACTGGGGAGGCTGGATGGGCTAAGGTCAACCGCTGCAAGTGTAAATCTGCCCAAACCAAGCTTCGATTTAAATCAGCTTAATTCCATGTTTGCTTCTAAAGGCCTATCACAGACTGACATGATTGCTCTCTCAGGTAAAGACCACAATTTTCCTTTCATTAGAATTTTGCAGCATACGTGGCTCCCAAACACGTATTAAATTTTCATGATAGATCAAATTGAGTGCGATTCACGAGGCGCTTATATTTTTCTTAAC
The DNA here is from genome assembly GCA_903798395.1 of Fraxinus floribunda. Taxonomy (NCBI): domain Eukaryota; kingdom Viridiplantae; phylum Streptophyta; class Magnoliopsida; order Lamiales; family Oleaceae; genus Fraxinus; species Fraxinus floribunda. The sequence continues at coordinate 12,013 of CAIGRS010336813.1, forward strand.
TGAAAGTCACGTACAAATATCCAGAAGTCAAGAGAAGAATTTTCCGATTTTACCATGTGATAGGTCTTATTGATGTTATTTCTAGCCATATGGGAGCATAGTCCACGTTTTAATAAATAAGTTCATTTGAATTTTCAACTAAGTCACATCCTCTATCGTTAAGGTCGTGGAAATATTAATTTTGCTTCACACAGTTGAATATTTAGTACGTCAAATTAACACCCTGTTTGATGCACATTATTTTCTCAAGAATACATTTTAAATAGTGATTTAATAAAAAATATGTGGTTAAAAAAATAAAGAAACGTTTTGAATTTGCGTATTATTATTTTATTGAAAAATGTGTGATTGAAAATAAAAATTCACTGGATGTACAGAACTACAACCAACATAAATTTAACAGATAAGACACATCAGGTGAAACCCTTTTTTCCCCAGTATTTTAAACTCACATGGGGCCCACACCCATGTGAGTTTTTTGTTTAAATTATGTTGCAATCCTTCTGTACATTAGCATTTTCTCTTTAAAATAAGAGAGAAAAATGTATTTTTAAAAGAATGGGGATAACTATCAGTTGCCTAGTCCAAGTCCACTTTACCTACATGGCGGGTCATCTTCTTTCTTGCCATGTGGAAGCTTAATCCATAAAGTAATAAACATTGATCATAAATGGTTAAACATTGATATAGAATTCATTTGAATTTTCAATGAAGTCACCATCTATATATTACTCAATAGAAATATTAAATTAATATCAAAAACATTGAAAATATTTTTGGTACGTTAGGTGTCTTGTCCAATTTCATTTGATGATTCAACTTTTCATAGTTGATTGCTTCAGAGTGATCCCACTTTCTATTTTCTGTGCAGCTGCCCACACTGTAGGATTCTCACACTGTGGCAAGTTCTCAAACCGGATCTACAATTTCAGTAGCCAGAATCCGATAGACCCGACCCTGGACCAGAATTATGCGGCCCAATTACAGTCCATGTGCCCAAAAAATGTGGACCCACGGATAGCTATCAACATGGATCCAAACACCCCCAGAATTTTTGATAATGTGTACTTTCAAAATCTTCAGCAAGGCAAGGGCCTCTTCACTTCGGACCAAGTTCTGTTCACAGACTCGAGATCTAATCCCAATGTTAATTTATGGGCCACAAACAGTCAGGCCTTTGAAAAGGCATTTGTCGAGGCCATTACCAAAATGGGCCGGATCGGCGTGAAGACGGGGAAGAATGGGAATATTAGGTTTGACTGCGGAAAATTTAATTAAAGGATTGCCATCTCTTCGACAAACCAAGCACGACTTTGCATATAGGAATGTAAATGAGTGCACAAAATGTATTACGAAAAAAATATTTATATTCTATGCAATCAAAAATAATAAAACAAATTACTTTTTAATGACTTGGTACATTTACAAGTATTCCAAAACTTTTGCGAAATAATCAATGAAACACGCATGAGTTGTACAAAGTTTGTTTTATGTGAAATTGCTCGCGACAAGACTTGCTAACAACTAGTTGTATGGTCTATTGTATCGAAAACTACACTAACCGTGTCATTATATGAAGATATAATTTCAATATTCTACCCAAAGCCGCATTTTTGTTATCGATGCTTATGCTTGTCGGCCTGTGTGAGGGGGGACACTGGCCCGATGGCTTGCAGGACTTCGAGGAGTCGTGCTGACAAGTGACTATACCACACGTAATGCACATCGTGCTTTTTCAGTTTCAGTTTAAAGCACTAGATTGCAATCCCTAATGCACATCACGCTTTTTCTTTTCTTTTCCTTTTTTTTTTTTTTGAAAATGACGATACGATCCTTCAAAGTCAACTCAGTCTAAGAATACAAATTGATCTTCCAAACTTTGCTTGCTCGTGTTTGCCCATAATCACAAGCAATTTTTAGGCTTGCCATAATATAGTACGTAACTAACTAATCATGGGTCCAATGATTTGAAAATACTGCTTCTAATTGAATTCCACGTACAAAAATACTTTAACCTATTCATGTCATATTGCTCAATTATCCTCTACCAAATTCAAGTCATCATCCAGTTCACGTTTTGGATGGCAAAAAACAACAAATCTTTCACATCGGATTATTAATGTATTCATGGAAATTCTATTCCACCTATGTTTTGAATTGACTAATAATTAAATCAAAAGAAAATGACTGCTTTCTGATAAAGATGTCACACCACACGCAATGTAAATCTTTTTTAGTTTTTACTTTAGATAAAAATTAATTTTTTAATAAATTTTGATAAAAATTGATGAAACGTGTAATTGGTAATAATAAATATACAGAGAAAATTGCAGCAGCAGTCCCTAACCTTTCAAACGTATGCATCTGGAATCCATTCATTTTTCCATTAGTTGATAAAAAAAATATTTTGGCCACATTTTAACTATTTTTAAAGGGGCAAAAATATAACTTTACATTTTCCTATTATAAACAATTAAAATATTACATCAAAAATTGAAAAAAAGAAAAAGAAAAAAGGAAATGGAAGAAGCCGTCCACTTGACCACTTCTTTCCCAACGAACCACCACCACCACCACATCATCTTCAAATCCATCATTTCCTCCACCTATACCACACCACAACCCCCACCCCCACCCCCACGAACAAAACCCCAAACAAGCCCCTTGAATCCTTCTCCATTTCGTACCCTTTTCTTCATTCAAGAAAAATGATGCACCTTAACCATCAATGTTGTTGCACCAAACATATGGGGGGTATCAACTCCATTCAGATAAGCTTTAATTTTTGTAATCTCGGGACCACCTGTTGTAGGTGCAAAACAGACACAGAGGATGGCAGCTACCAAAGTTAAAAGAACATTTGCTCCAGCAAAATATGCGAACTCCATAAGGTATCTGCACCCACCAAAATCTTTCCCAATCCATCTCAATATCAACACCCGATTCCGGCGAGACCCTATTCATAATAATCAGCAGAAATCGAGAAAGGATCTGATTCGGAACTGGTTGAGATACTGCAGAATCAGCCGGCAATCCAACAAATTATTTGTGAAGTGAAGGAAAAAAAAGGTAGTGGTCGGCAATAATAGGTCGAAGGTTGGGTAAGTGTTTTATGAGTTTTGGGGGAGTGGGGTGTGTAAGACGTGGAATAAGATAATTTTTTATTTTTATTTCTTTTCTTTTCTTTTTTTATTGTTTGTAGCTTAATTAGATTTTTAAAAGGTTTAATATATGATTGACATAAATGCCCTTATCAAATTTGGTCAAAATCAAATTATTTGGTCAATTAACGATCAACTGGATGGTTTCCATCCATTTAGATTCCGATGCATATGTCTGAAAGGTTATAGACCTTTGATGACACAAATTGAAGGTTATGATAAAATATGTAAAAATTGAAAAGGTTAGGGACCTCTGATGCAATATTCCCTATATATATATATATATATATATATGGATCTATGAAATGTGTAGTTATAATTAATTATTAACTTTGACTTAAAGTTTAATTTAGTTTTAAGTTGAACCAAACAAAGACTAAGTATATTGCACACGCCTTTTCACGTTTTAGGTGAGCATGAGAGAAGAGGGAACAACAATAAACTTTAGATTTTGGAAATGGAAGGGTTGAAACCAGCCATAGACAAGTTTATAGCATATCAGGCCAGGCCTGATCGGAGAAAGATCAACGTAGCATATCAGCAGCATGTGTCATTTTTATTTTAAAAAATACAATCATTAGGACGTTATTACAACAATTCTCACTTTGAGACGAAGGTGTCACCTAACCTGTTAGGTGAGATTTGATCGTGCAAAATAAAATTTGTCAGATTTTGACGAATATTTGTTCTGAAGCGCTGCCTCCGTGTGAGGCGGAGATTCCGTCTCACATGGAGGCACCGACTGTCTCCATTGCGCATGGAGACATCGTGTCACGGATGAGACACCGAAGACATGGCACAATGCCCATGCCTCTGGTTTCTGCGTTTTTTGTATTCTAACGATTAGTGATTCTAACATTTTATTTTGTTTTTATTGTATTTAGTCGCGATTGATACAACAGAGGAGATTCCTGTGAGCACCTAAACTAGAAAATGAAGAAATCAAACTTGTCGGTGAAGAGCATCCCAGCACAGAAGCATCCAATGCATAGGAAAATAGTGAATTTTCTTGGAACAACATTCATCGAAGTTGACTTCACTCCTTTACTCTTCCAGGACATTATGCTCTTATTTAGCTTAAAAGTTACTTAATTTAAGCAAAATCCATTACAATCTCCACACAACTCAGATACAACAGAACAAGTTTTTCACTTCACAAGCACCAATTGACTCATTTAAATAACCCGAAATTTAATAAAACATTAATCAAATCAAGATAAAAGATAAG
>CAIGRS010336818.1:0-12315 GCA_903798395.1 Fraxinus floribunda
GACAATGGGACAGCTTGGATTGCAGTTCATGATCGTTCAAGTTCAAGAAAAGCATTGGAGTTCGTGAATCAGCAAAAGAGTTTGGAGAAGTCATCAAGGTAAAATTCTATCACAGTTTTTACCTAAACACAAAACGGATCCTTGTATGGGAATTGAAAAATTGTTTTAATTCCCCTGTGCATGCATAAGTAGATTCCCAACAATAATTGTTAATGCTCAGCATGGAAGACAAATATATATATTTGGTGGCATCAAGTGTAGAATATAATTTTTTAAAACTAATATATTTCTTACCTTCCTTAACTAAGGATGGAAATACATAATCTTTACATAAACTTGGTCGAAATACAAATTAGAAAACTCTGCAGAAATAAACCAGAATAATCAAAGATATAATACCAAATTACAAATATCTCAAGAAAATAACGACAAACTATCATGAATAGTAAGAGTTTACGTTGAATGTATAAATTAAAAAATTTCTGTTTTAAATAACCAAAATAAAAACGAGAACTTGAAAAGCAAGTCTATTAGCAAACATAGTATGGAGCACGAAAGAGATTCTATAGTTCTTTAGGCATCATATCAACCCTTGGTAGAGTGATCAAAGTCGGTCAAGGTGCCCATCCATGCTGGTGGCAACATCCCAGTTTGCTCAATCACAGTAGTAAACAATGGTGGCAACATTCTGTAAACCCATGCTATCTCTTTCATGGCCTATGATGCACCAACACGGACGGACACATGCGTCCGACACAATACGTGTCGGATTCGCCGACACACGATTTTTAAAATAAGTACAGACACGACACTTCATCGACATGTTGATTAAATTGTTAAAAAATCTTCAGTTATATAATATAAATTTAGTTTTATACTTATTATTAAATTTTCTTGTTGAAAGCTTTTAAACATGAGTGTACATATTTGTTACTTGCTAATAACTTTGAATTAACAATATATAATATTTCTAATATAAAAAGAAAAATGATTACGGTAGAGTGTCCGAGAAGTGTCGGTATCGACTCGTGTCCGACACGGACACGCTACCCTAATTGAAATGTCCGTGCATTATGTAGTATAAATTTAGTTTTATACTTTTTATTAATTTTTCTTGTAAAATATTTTAAACACGAGTACCTATTTGTCACTTGCTAATAACTTTGAATTAACAATATATAATATTTCTAATTTACAAAAAAAATTGATTACGGTAGAGTCAGAGAAATGTCGGTATTGACTAGTGTCTGAAGCGTGTCGGACACGGGTACACTACCCTAATTGAAGTGTCTGTGCTACAGAGTTCATGGCACTGTTAACACCTCTAGTTCCATCTGTAGCCTCTCCATCTCCAGTCATCCAAATGCTGATATTGGGCTGTTGTCCTGGCGCACCTCCACATTGATATTGGCCATTTCTTGAAACATTCCACCACTGATCATCAGGTAATTGGTAATCCCTAAAGGCTGCATAATTGCCTCCCAATGCATCGAGAAGAGTGCATATGTAAATTCCTTCAGCTTATGCTTTGGCTATTAGTCCTTCTGCTTCCTTCATCTTTGCATACAATTCTCCATCTGCTAGCGCCTGTAAAAAGTAGCGTTTGCTTCTGCTTTCTGTGCTTGTACTTCTTTCTCTTTTTGGTACAGATATACTTCTTCAGCTTATGTTTCTTGTAGAGATCCCAGTTTGCTTGTTGGACCTTTGTTTTCATGACAACAGTAATCAGATTTAGATGTGATCGATATCAGAAAACCTGCTTGGAAGAAAAATACAGGATCACTGTTTCAGTATTCATCTAACAAATTAAATTCTTTGGTGTTAAATTATTTGGTAGAGGTTGTTGTGTCTTAGTAATCAAGTCAATATATGTAGAGACTAGATTTATTCATGGTAAGTTATCTCTTTGCTGTGCGAGTGTGTTAAAAAGCATATACTGTGCAACAAGTACCCATACCTTGGTTTCATATTCGACACTGGCTTGGCTCAAAAACTCAGCCTTGAGCTTCTCCGCTCTGTCAATTCATTCATCCTCTCGACCTCCCTCTGCAGCTCAGCATCCCTGTGTCTGCTTTTGAAGCCTGGACCTCGGCCACTTTTGCCTCATTAGCCCACCCTGCCTTCTTCATTGCCAACTCTGCGTTGGCCTCCTTTTGATTCTCATGCACCTTCACCAGTCCTCACCTGGATTTGTTGATTTTTGCCTTCTGCCTGCCTTTGGGTTGATATTATCTTGGTTTCAGCATCACTTTTTGCAGCGATTTAAAAGTGTTCCTTCTCAAAGTTTTGCACTTATTTCCCCCTTCATTTCGGCTTCTGCTGTAACCTCAATTTTTGCCTGGTTTGCAGCCTCCATCTGAGCCTTTTGACCCAAGTGTACTCATGACCTCGCACATCCACGAGCTGTTTGGCATGTAGATTAACAACCCAAACTGGTCAAGTTCAAGTTGTACTACCTTACACTTCTTTTTTAAACTCTTTAGTCCCTTTAAAATTCCGTTCCAGAGTCATTGAGGCTGCCAAGACACTCGTCTCCCCCTCGATGACACCTTCAACGAGTTCTTTAACATGGTTGGAGAGCTTGGCATGAGGGAGATGAGCTTTGCATACTCTAGCAGGCTTGCCTCATCTTCAGTATGAGGTCCGACTGTGAAGACTGCCTGGAGGACGAAAGGCAGCTTCTTGGCACTCATTGCTTGCAAACAACAGCAAGATTGTTATATTAAATTACACAACAGTGTTGTTTGGCACCTCAATGTTGACACATCACATCCTGGGATTGAAGAATGTACCAAGGGTGGGTTCGGTTGTTCGCCGATGGGACACTAGTTTTCTGGGGTAACGTAGAGCTACTTTTACTGTTTGATATCTCCTTATTTGCCTCTACTTTCTAGTAAAGGAAGAATTTTGCAAGCACCTTTTGATGCAATCGACTCGCTATCAAATACATTAGATGTCTACGTTGATTTGAGGGGCTGCACTTTTTGTTTTACAATTCTGTTTTTTGTATTAAAACCTTTTATAGGAAAATAATATATAATGGCAAATTTTATCTAGATAGCTTTTGATTTAAATAAAGTTATTTAAATTCTATTTAAAAAAATATTTGAATTCTACGTAACTAATAAATAAAGTTATTTAAATTCTATTAAAAAATTCATTTTCGGCTACAAGGCCAAGCCTACGTGCCTAATATTTTTGAGTAATGCTGTAAATGTAATTCATTATTCAATACATTAAAACGCACCACAACTCCTTGAAAAATGAATTGGAGAGCTAACTTCAAATTTTATTTGCTCATTTATAGGTCGGATCTACCCATGGGTTGATCTTAAATTTCAATTTTCTTTTGTGAGATTTGACTAAGTGCACAACATTTGAACATTTAGTTCGAATTCCGAAATTTCTTTTGTAAAAGTTTGAATAAATGTGCATCGCTTACACATTTAATTCGAAAGAAGGACCCGTATCTATAATTCATGCTCAAATCTACCAATCCGTTTTGCTTAGGGTTATAATTTTTGGAATAGTATTTTTTGGAGAATGTGTGATTGAAGAAGATGAAAAAAATTTCGATTTATTTATAATATTATTTTATGAAAAATTATGTGATTAAAAATAAAAGAAAAATTATAACTGAAATAATGGAGGCCAATCGGGAACGCATATGGTTAGATCTTAATATAAAATTTGTTTTAAGAGATTTGACTAATTGTACAACACTTGCACATTTAGTTCCAAATCAAATCTTCATATGGATAGATAACTTCCAAATTTCTTTTGTGAGATTTGACCGAGTGTGCAACACTTGCATATTTAGCTCTTGGTGTAGATTAAAATTTAATTATAATTTCTAGTTGAAGTCAAAAAAAAATTATGTGGCCCACAACACATTTCATCAGCCCCGTTTGGCCCCCTTTAAATTTTATTAAAATCCATTATTTGTCATTTCTCAAGAAAAATGGAGGGTGGTAATGCTCTTACAATGTCCAACGATTCCTTAGATATTGATATTCTCCGTCAAGTTATTAGATAGGGGGCAGACATGAGCCCTACTATTATCCTTGTCAAAAAGATTGGGTTGAAAGGAAAATGCCTCATGGCCAGGGTCAATAACCCATTCAAAACAGGGGGCGCCAAGGGGGGCTATCGGTGGCCCATAGCAGGGCTCGGGTTGAAAACTGGTTAAAAATTAAATTAAAGAGAGATAAAGGTGGCCAAATGGGGACAGAATTTTTGTCAAAATCTTTTGAAAATTTGAAATCTATACAAAAACAGAGGCTTTGTTTGGATCTACATATCTTAATTTCGAACTTCTTTTGTGAGATTTGACCAAGTGTGCAACAGTTGCACATGTTCGGATCTATTTATGGATAGATCTTACTTTGTAAGATTTGACCAAGAATTAAGAATCACTCTTTTAAGGCACATATTGTCAACTAAAAAGAATTCATAAAAGCCCTTCATAACACGTCTTTTTGTGCTGGAATGTATGAATGTCTCTTCTCACGTCTTGAAGAAATAAAGAATATGAAAAACATTATCCCTCGTTTGGTAAGATGGATTGTAAAGTAGTCCCACATAAAAAATAAAAATAAAAAGCTAAAATTTCATTTATTATATTGCTCAATGCCTAGACAAGCTCTTAGAGATAAATAACCAAGGCAGGAATTATACAGCCCCTTATGGAAACATGGGTACCTGAAAATCGTTACTCGTAAGTACAGTGAAAAATTACCTGTACGATAGATAATATTTCTTGTCAACATGCTCCGTCCAACTTGCATAATTCCCCAACAATTTAAATATCAAGCATAAAAATAAAAAGAATGGCCCAAAATTAATGGAGATACTCAATCAATGGCCATGGGAGACCAAAGACTCCGATTTACGAAGTTCGCTTTCCAGAAGATATACTGGTAAGTAGTAGAAGCAACTACTAATATTTGAGCCGAATGAGTACACAAATGGATGATACCAGCGGCTGCATGGCTATCGAGCTCGAGTCACCAACAACTCCATACTGACCGAGTTCGTATAAACATACTGTTTGAAGTAACTAATATTATTTAATGGATTAGTGAAAATGAGAAAAGTCAGAAGTACACCAACAACTCCATACTGACCGAGTTCGTATAAACATACTGTTTGAAGTAACTAATATTATTTAATGGATAAGTGAAAATGAGAAAAGTCAGAAGTCAAAAGATAAAAAAAGCCTAGAAAAAGGCACTGCGTTTATTTTCACTTGTAATGTACACATCCTGCAAGAAAATTTCTACTTTCAACCATGCATACGAATCAAGAACTATGTTCAAATTACCAGAATACAAGCAAAAACACAAAGATGAAAAGTACATGCTAAAACAGGAAATATAGCAAAATATAGATTATATTTAGTTAAAAACACTTCCAAAGTAAATTCTTGATCTTATGGTATCATATCAATCCCTGGTAGAGTGGGCTGAGTCAGTCAAGGTGCCCATCCATGCTGGTGGCAACATCCCAGTTTGCTCATTCACAGTCTTAAACAATGGTGGCAACATTTTGTAAACACCACTTATTTCTTTCATTGCGTTATTACCACCTCCTGCACCATCGGCTGCCTCTCCGCCTCCATTTGTCCAAATGCTGATTTTGGGCTGTAGTCCACGCACAGCCTCTGCATTGATTTTGGCTATCTCTTGAAACATTCCACCACTGATCATCAGATAGTCCCTCAGGGCTGCATAATTGCCTCCCAACGCGTCAAGCAGGGTGCGAATATAAATTCCTTGAGCTTCTGCTATGGATATAAGTCCTTCTGCTTCCTTCTTCTTTGCATACAATTCTCCATCTACAATTTGCTGACGACCATAAAAACTAGCCTCGGCTGCTGCTTTTTGTGCTTGTGCTTCTTTCTCCTTTTCATATAGATATGCTTCTGCAGCTTTCTGTTTCTTGTAGAGCTCCCAATTTGCTTCTTGTACCTTCGGTTTCATGAGAATATCAGATTAGGAAGATAGATGGTAACATAATTGTTTCACAATTCATCTAACTTCTTAATTTCCTTGTTAATCAAGGGAAAAATATCTAGTAGGCCTTATGATAATCATATCATCAGTAGGATCTAGGTTGATTCACGAAAAGGACTTTACCTTGCTTCTGATTAATTCTGTTAGTACTCAAAGTAACATAAATATTCTTGGAAGTTTAATCTTCTGTTATATATCTTCAGCAAAATGGTCTGATAAAATCTCTATTTACCCAAAATTGTCCCTTCAAAGTAATTACTTACACATATATATGATCAAATTTTAAGTCTACAGCAGTATCTGTTTATCAGCTTTGATGGGTGTCAAAATAGGACATAAAAAGCTAGAAAGGCAAAGGAATTGATTCTCAAACAAGATTGTGCAACAAGTATTTATACCTTGGTTTCGTATTCAACACCAGCTTTGCTCAAAAACTCAGCCTTGAGCTTCTCTGTTCGTGTCAATGCATTCATACTCTCGACATCCCTCTGCAGCTCAGCTTCCCTAAGTGCCACTGCTTTTGAAGCCTCCACCTCGGCCACCTGTGACTCCTTAGCCCATCCGGCCTTCTTCTTAGCCAGTTCTGCATTTGCCTCAGCCACCTCAGCCTCCTTTTGATTCTCAAAAACCTTCACCTCGGTCCTCACCTTTATTTCCTCTTTCTTGCCTTCTCCCTGCCTTTGTGTTGATATAATCTTAGTTTCTGCATCAATTTTTGCAGCATTTTGAAGAGTTTGCCCTTCTCGAAGCTTTGAACCAATTTCTCCCTTCATTTTGGCTTCAGAAACATCGACTCTTGCCTGGTTTGCTGCTTCCATCTGAGTCTTTTGACCCAAGTAAGAGAAGTACTCATGACCAGGCACATCCACAAGCTGTTTGACGTTGGCATTATAGATTAACAACCCAAACTGGTTAAGTTCAAGTTGTACTTTCTCAAACACTTCTTGTTTAAACTCTTTAGTCCCTCGAAAAACCTCTTCCATAGTCATTGAGGCTGCTAGGACACGAGTCTCCCCCTCGATGATACCTTGAACAAGTTCTTTAACATGGTTCGAGAGCTTGTCATGAGGCGAGATAAGCTTGGCATACTTTAGGAGGCTGGCTTCATCATCAATACGAGGCCCTATAGTGAAGACTGCTGGGAGGACGAATGGTAGCTTCTCGGCACTCATAGCTTGCACTTCAAAGGTGTAGTTAACCGGGGAGACATCAAAGATTGCACACGACTGACCGGGAAGAACCCATGCTTTTTTCGCAATCTTAATATCACTGATGCCTACTCCGGTAATTACTAGGTACTCCGATGCACTTGCAACTTTATACATGGTTGCCTATGGGTGGAAGTGTGGCCAAATGGTGTTGAGGAAGCTTTTAAAAGTTGAATTTAAGTACAACATTGTGTAGATAAAAGGGGTATATATATCTGAAGACAGTGTACAAAGGAGAATAATTCAAGAGCATAATATTTGCGTGGAATTTACAACAAACTTTCGCTGCTTAATAGTTAATACTATGATAATTAGGCCTTAATAATACGTTCAAATTAGTGGTAGCAAAGACAAGGATATACAGCCGGTTAAATCATTGACAAAACCAACGCCAACATTAATATAGAATTTAATGAGTTAAAGAAAATGGTTTCCTACTTTCCTTGAGAGTAAGATGATCCAAATGGAACCTTCAAAGTCAATGCCAGTGAATCGATGAGATTTATAAAGATGATACAAATGGAGCCTTAACCTTTTCAGTTAATGCCAGTGAACAATAATATTTATATTTTCATGTTCCCAACTCGTTATTCTGCAATAGTCTGATATGTACGAAAGAGAAGAAATACATGTCGCTACCACCTTGTTTAAAAGTTCCAACTAGGTTTACGTATTTGAATTAACTCTGTAACACGCTCCATCGCTTGTACTTCGCATTTATATTTATTAAAAAGACTTGACGCATACACAAATTTTAACAATGAACGACGAAAAGACTTGAATTCAAGACCTCTATACATCTTGATATCATATTGAATCACCTCATCTAAAAGTTTAAATTGTTAAAAACAGAGATTGTGTCTATTTGCGTACATATTAGAGAATACATCTCCTCACACGCAAGTCAAATTCACTTTTTCTTCCGAGGTAAGACAAATGACAACGATTATTAATCACTTCATCTAAAAGTTCGAGTTAAACAAAAAACACATTCCCTTGGATTTAGTCTTCGACTTCATCGAGGTAAAAAAATTGATTAGAATACAAATCCAGAACCCACTTCATTCCATTTATGTCCAGATTCGCTACAAATTGCGGAGTTGACAAGACCAAAAAAAAAATGAACAACCGTTTTTCCTGCCAAATATGAATAAGCAATTAAGCATATTTATTTAAAGGAACTTTCACCTGGTCTAAACCATATTTGGCTATTGAAAATAGCAGCAAGACTTCGTTCAGAATTAAGGATGTTTCAAAGAAACTCATGTGCTTCAAACCATCTAATAGGCCAATTGAGATTTCTTGGCAGTAAACCCATTTTTTAAAGACATCATTCTTTATTAATTTAGAGGTTACCTCGTCAAAATCTCAAGTCTGACAATAAGTCATCGCCATCAATGGTTAGTTCTTAGGTAATTTCATTATATTTATCCCATCTTGCTAAAAGAGCACATCCTCCACCAGCAAGTTCTATATACTACTAGACAAAATCGAACAAATTATTTTTCCTATGACACTGTCGTGCATTATCAAATCCACTCATCAATGCACAAGTCGAAGCATACCAAAACTTGCTTTAGGTAGCTTCACAATTGTTCCAAATTCAATTGGCCGTCCAGCCAGATTGCAAATTGCTGATTTCACATTTTGGCTTAGCTACCAAAACCAATGGAAAGAAATGTATTTCCTATAGTTGACACCCAACCAATCAACAATTGAACATTTAAAAGAGTTGATTCAACTATTATGAAACTACAAATAAGAAATTATTGGAGTTGGTGGCAAAAGATAGAGATCCCAAACTATTAAAATTGCTCAAGAAAATTGAGAAATTCCAAAACATGGTAATAGGAGAATATAATCTAGCAATTAATAAAATACAAAATATATCAATTTCTCGGCAAGCAATATCACCATATTTTCAACAAGAAACAGTCTCAGAAGGTCCTTCCAAACACTTTTGAACCAAGAAATTCAGAACCGTAGTCTCACATTCCTGTAAATGCCTTCTTCCCAAGACCGGAAGAACCAGCTGGGATCACCTTCAAAACATTGAACCTGACAGTTTTTGACAATGGCCTGCAAAGTCAAAAGTATCATAAAATTGAATTTCGAAGCTCCATTTAAAAATATTCGAATAAAGCAGAGATTTGATCCCAACCTGCACTGGCCAATGATGACATAATCTCCTTCTCTCACACGGAAGCATGGAGATATGTGTGCTGGAATGTTTGAATGCCTCTTTTCATATCTGGAAGACAAATATTAATACAAATGAATAAAGTAATATAAAACCTAAAAAATAAGAAAAACATACTAAGGGCCTATTTGGACCGGATTAAAATCTGATTTTAATATAAATCAAAGTCAATATCAATCAATCTTTCATGGGTTCCACATCTTTTCAACTACACATTTCAAAAACTTATATCACAATTCACTAAAAATCTAATTTTAATCCCCAACAAACACCCTCTAAAAGCAATTAGGTCACACCTCTGGTACTTCTTGACCCAATGCAGGTAGTTGCGACGAACAATTATTGTTCTCATCATCTTGGCACTATGGCATGTCCCAGCAAGAATACGCCCCCTGATGGAAACATCACCAGTAAAAGGACATTTCTTGTCGATATAGGTACCTAGAAAGAAGTGTTTATAAGTAAAGTGAAAAAATAGCAGAGAAACCCAAACATTAGAATATAGAACATTTCTCATAAGATGATATTTTTTTATCAACATACTCCTCCAAGAAACACTGTTACCAAATGTGTCAAAATTCAAACACCGAGCATTAAGATAAAAAGGCATGCCCCAAACTCAAACCCCAGGAAAAGAAAAAAGTTAAATAGATAAAGATAATTCAAATTTATGAAGTGCAGTTTCCAAGGATATAGATTGGTAAGTGATACACCTAACTACATCAGCTAATATTTGTACCATGACAGAAAATGGATGACACTGTGGTACAAGGTACTATTTCATCTTACATTTACACATGGGAAGATAGGAGATGGATCCCTAGTTGTAACAATTACATCCACAGGACTTATTTTTCCTCAAAGCACATGAGCAAAAAATGCAAAAACATTCCAGTAAATACACTGCCTGATAATTTAGGCAAACTTCTCTAAAGAGTCCTTGTTCAATGGTCAAAGTGAGAAAAAGCAAACTTCAGCCATTTACAGAGGACATTCTTCCTTACCAGCTTATGTGAATAGTGAATTGAATCAAAAACCTGGCAAGTTAACAAAGCAACATTGTAAACAGAACATAGAACCACATCAATGGCAACTCGCCAATTGAGCAATCTGTTAAGGTCACTCAAGTACTTAGCAAGTTGACTAGTCAAGTGTCAAGCTGAACCGAGGACACAACACCATGCCAGAACTGTAATTCTGTTTAATGCATGCATCAAAAGCTTTGGGCTCGGATGATTCTTGACTAACCTTATTCCCCAAGAGTCTTCCTTCAACACTGTTGCAAAATTAAACCCTACCGAAAAACACTCTTCAAAAATTTGCAAATCAGTTGAACTCTTTCCTTAGACATGCAAACACTTGCTAATAAAAAAACACCACTCTTTTGTCCAATGGCCAGCATTTGTCCAACTTAAAACAATTCAAGAAACCAAAAAGTGCCCAGAGAAATTAAGGTGTGCCCCCATCTTTATCAAGGCAGTTTGTGTTTCTGACATGCATTTCAATCATGATTTAGGTCTAGAAATGACTTGAAGAAGTTGTTGTATTTTTGAACATTAGAGAAGGTGGGGCGATTCTAAATTAATTTGGTAAGCAAGGCCCTTTTCTCTTCTTGTTTCAAGACATTGATCCTCAAAACAAATTTCCTCAGGGTCAATAATTTATCCTAACAATTGCCCCAGAATTAAAAATTATGCAATTAATTTAAATAGATTCGTCCAGGATTGTTAAGTGGAAACAGATCCAGATAGTCCCAATATACTTAGCTATGAAATACAAAATAAAAAGTGATTTTGCAGAATTCTACCAGTATCTTAATACAACATTATTCCAACATAAATTTAATTAAATAACCCAAATGATTTGAAAAGATTCAATCTTTTGAAACAAGCATTTAATTTCAATATCTTAATATATATTATTCCAACATATGTGGAATTTTTTATCTAACAAAGGTTCTAAAATCAGAGAGCTACATCAATTAAACAAATCCATTTCAAACAAAAATAAATCTATGTACAAATAACCACATACACACCTTCAATAGCATCACGTGGAGTCTTGAACCCGAGCCCGACGCTCTTCCAGTATCGGTTTCCTCCCTTTCCTGGCCTCTTTCCCTTCCCTGTCTTCTTCGAGCTGCAAAATACCCAGTTTCACCCTCATAACATACACATCCATGTATTCTATAAATGTATTTTTTTGAATATGCCCACAAATACTCTCTTACCAAAGGAAGACCTTGGGCTGCTTCAGAAACGCCTTCTCAGTCTGCAAAACAATTGCAAATATCAGCTTCATTCAAATCATCACTACTTGCAGCATGCATAAAAAGCATATCTTTATATAGGAGAGGGGAATGTAGATACTCACTTGTTCCGCCATGGTTGAGTTGTAAAGAGTTTGTAGGTGAAAACGCAAGCGTTAGAAATCTGGGTAGCTAGAGCCTAGAAACCCTAAAGTGCATCAGCGGACAGAAAGAAGTAAAAGGCCACAAATAAGATTTATATATATATATCGTTGAACCCTAATTTCGATGCAGTATAAACCGGATTGGCCCATTGTTGCGGATCCAGACTCTGCCCAAACTTAAAATAGTTAATGGGCAGCCCACCAATATGTGGAGGCCCATGAAGGAAATAAAATGACTTGAGTTTAGGCACCAATAACAAGGCATCCTGACGTTTCGCAAGTTTTTGAAGTAGCCCGTGAATCAGCCTTACCCTTAGGTATAGGAATATGAGAAATTATAAGAAATCAGGGACTTAAAGTTTATTTTTTAAAAATCAGGTGCAAAGTATATTTATTCAAAAATCAGGTAATATATTAAAATATAACCATAATTCCAAACAAAACCTAAATCATTTTTATTCTATTCCTCCATTCTCGTCTC
>CAIGRS010336825.1:0-12206 GCA_903798395.1 Fraxinus floribunda
TTTTTTTAATTATGTGCTAACAGTGCTCTATGAGTGAAAATGGTTTGGGGATAAAATGGGAAAAAATAATAATTAGTGGGGATACAATTAGGAAGATAAATATGTCATTGGTATATTAAAAAAAAAAAAAAATTTAAAGACTCTGAATTCTACGGAGACACGGTGCCATGTCTCCGAATTCTACGGAGACATGGTGTGCAGTGTGTGTCTTCACCGTGTCTCTATAGAATTCGGAGACACGGCACTTGCCGTGTCTCCGACACTCCAAATTACCTTCTTGTCAAGTCCACACTCCATCTCATACCATCTCTATTGTTGACATCAAACTTTTCACTAATGACATATTCTGCCTTCAAGTATCATGCAGTCCTCATTCAGTATCTCAATAAAATTACTCGTGAACAATTTTGGATCTGATCTAAATTTACATATGTATTTCTATATCAAGTACCCAGCATTTACTATTATGTTCTACCACACCATTGAGCAAGTTTGTTCATCTTTGAAGGTATTAATCTTGAACTTTTTATTGGATGTTGGTGGTTATATAACTCCCATGGACAGTTATTCTCACAACTTACCCTTAGTTTGGTTCCTTCATTTTTCACATATCTTATCTGCGTTGCATTTTTTTACTAAATATTGTAACACTGCATCCCTTAGTATCTTATCTTTATGTTATCAAATAGCATGCCTGCATGGAATAGAGCATGTCAATTGTCTTTATTATACCATTCTACATAATAAGAAAGGAAATAAGTACAAAAGACTATTACCTATCTGGAATTTTGGATCTTGCATGTCAGTTGCAGGGTTAAATCAAATCTCATTCCTAAGCCTTGAAGATGAAGCCCCTTCCTCACTGTCACTTGGAATGTTTCTCATGTTATCTGAGTAATCGTATTCTATTCCATCACAATCTGCAGCACCTGCATTGCCCTAATTTTCATCCCCCATATTATCATCACCAATATCAAAAGGTTCAGTCAACCAGAAGAATGCATCTTCATCACTGTCATCTTCAGCTACATTTTCCTTCTGGTCATATTCTGGATCACTAAAGTCCTCCAAGTGTCCTTCAATTTCATAATCCCCATCATGTTCAACCGCATGTTCAACTACAGGTTCTTCAACACGTGTTGCATTATCAGCAAGAGGCACCACATGTTCCCCATCACTTGGAAAATTCTCCATCATATTTTCTTACCAGTTGGTGTATTATCAGCATGTTCAACTGTAGGTTCATCCTCTGTAGCCTCCACTTCAACTTCAACTGCAGGTTCATGTGGATTATCATCAATAGTAGGTGCTTTATCATCAAGATGCACTGCATGTCCAACTGTAGGTTCCTCAACTGTAGCCTCCACTTCAACATCTGCAGGTTTATCTACTGCAACCTCCAGATTTTCAACAACTGTAGCCCCAAAATTAGTATCACCCATTGTAGCCCCTACATTTTCACCAGCCTCTTGAGTTCCTATCCCAACATCAGCATTTCTATCAGTATTATCATCCATGTTAACTTCCATTAGATGTATATCATGATCACCATCTGTTTGCTTGCATTTCATCTATTTCACTTGCACTCTCAACCTCATCCACTGTATATAGATCACCACCATCCACAAAATCATCATATACCTCCACAACATATTGTATATGGTGCTCAAGTTGACCATCATCCATTTTCATGGGATGAAAATGTGAGAGATGATATTTCAGCAATCCTCTTATCCCCAAGCAACTTCACTAAATTTATGAAGTCTGTATCCCTCACCAACTAGAACGATGTCTCACTAAATCTCTTATTTTCAATCTTACAGAAATACCACATTTTTTTGGGATATCCCAACATCTTCAAGGGATTATCCAATAGAAACCTATTAAACCAATCCGGATTCACGTAGTCAAGATATGCTATCCTACCATGCACGTACACAAAATTTCGCATCTTGACAAATAATATACCACCATGGTGTAGTTTTATGGTGAAATAAGTAGAAATTTCTCATATAAAACAAATTCAGTCAAAATGATCATCAAACCAAAACCCTAGCCTCACAGTATATGAATGCATAATGTAAACCTATAGTTATTGCACGTTTTATGGTGTACCCAAATCTATAAAACAATAAAAAAATGCAATATTATAGTAGAAGAAACCACATCACGATTTAGTGCGTAACAAAGATTCCCATTATTTTCAGAAATTTGTAAAAAATGAAAAAAAGAGGAAATATTCACCGTAGACAGGAGCATGATGAGGGCCTTGTATGTCACAATCAAAATTTTCAACATTGTCATAAGATTCATGGCTTTATTCCCTAGAAATTGTAGAAGATGAACATTTCTCTTTCTCTCTGTGTAACGTGAATAGGCGAGTGAGAAATAATTGGTTACTTTTCAATTTTTAAATTAAATAAGAAATATTGATGGGAAAAAATTGTCCATCCTTAAAAGGGTCAATATACTTGATTTTCCAAGTCAACTGACTGTGTTTTGATCGACTTCTGTTCAAAGGGACCCATCTGCATATTTATGAAAGGTTAGGGACCACCTCCAGCACACAATTAAGGTTAGATTGAAGTCTGCAAAAATGGAAAGATTAGGGACGGCCGCTACAATTTTTCCTGAACTTTTTAAGCTTAACCAAACGTGCCGTTACCGGCTAGTAGTGTTTTACTTTTAAATCAGAGTCCTGACTAGCCACTAGTCACTACTCATATTTTAGTCCCCTCTGTCTAAACATTATTTTAGAATGAGAATGAAAAATATAGCCGTTATTGGGCCCCGCACAAGAGATAGAAATTTAAATTTAAAGGTTTGATGTGATCTATAACGGTCATATTTTTCATTTTTAGTAGAAAAGAATGGGAAACAAACGGGGGCTAAATAAGAAATACTGATGGGAAGAAATTGTCCCTCCTTAAAAGGGTCAATATACTTGATTTTCCAAATCAACTGACTGTGTTTTGGACAACTTCTGTTCAAAGGGACCCATCTACATATTTATGAAAGGTTAGGGACCACCTCCGGCACACAATTAAGGTTAGATTAAAGTCTGCAAAAATGGAAAGACTAGGGACGGCCGCTACAATTTTTTCCTGAACTTTTTAAGCTTAACCAAACGTGCCGTTACCGGCTAGTAGTGTTTTACTTTTAAATCAGAGTCCTGACTAGCCACTAGTCACTACTCATATTTTAGTCCCCTCTGTCTAATCTAAGTTTGAAAAGCCCTAGAGTTCAAGAAGGCTTCTCTGCATTTACGAGGTTCTTCTCCCCCAATTTTTTTTTTTTTTAATCCATAAATCAGAAGAATTTTGTAATGTTCTTTTTCTGCGTCTTTGTTCGTTTATTTGTAGATTCTTGATCTTTACACTTTGTATTCATGTCGTTGTTTTTCACTCTCAAATCGTTGAAATTTGAATAACTTACTCAGAAATTACAACGACACGACTAAGAGAGCATTTTTTTTTTTAGCTTTCTAAGGGTTTAGTTGTATATTGAAGTACAGACTGCTAATTTTATTTTTTTCTGGGGGCATTTTTGATAGTTAAATGCTATGTCCAGTGTCCTCTTTATGCGTCTCTGTTACTTTATTTTTTAGGTTCTTGATCTTTCTATTTGCTAAAATATTCTCTACAAAATGCTTGTTTTGGGTTTTCAAAAAATATTTGAGGAAAAATAATTGATAAGGGCTTTCCGGATAATAGAGTTTTATTAAATCTAAAGTGAAAGAATATGATCCAATGGAGATATGAACTAAGTTTGCATGAAGTGCCCTAACAGGAAATTTAAGAGCAATAGTTGCATTTTCTTTTGTTTGCTTATTCTTTTGAAATTAAAGTGTTTTTTTTCCTTCCCTAAATGTGAAGATTTATTTATTATCTGAATTTTTTTACAAACATTTATCCTTCTTTGTATACTAGGAAAGAAATGCCTAAACATTTATAATAAATGTGAGGATTTATTTGTGCTTTCAAACAGTCATTTACCTCATTTTCAAAACAAAAATAAAACTATAAAAATAGTCATTTATCTGAGATCTTTAAGCTAATGAATAAAAGAAAAAAGAGAATACACAGGATAAATTCTGATAAAAATCATTCTTGGATTTTCATGGATTAAAAACATTTTCATTTGACAATGAGATCTATCAGAAAATAGTAGCAAGAAATCCATGAGGCTGCAAATTATGTACTTAATGAAGCTTTTCTTTTCTTTCCAAATCACACATATATTTCAGTGATCTAGACATGAGGAAAATTTTTATCTTTCTGCATTTGTCTCTCTTGTAAAGTTCTACTTTATGTTCTACAATTTACCCTGTTAAAAGAGCTTACACCATACCCAGATATAAGCATAACAAGAAAATATAATGTTCCAATCTGTTTTTTTTCTATGCTTTCCTTTGTGGATGATACAGAGAATAGAATCGAAATATCAGTTTCTCTTGCTATCTCAAATTCAATTTTTCTAATCCAAATTTCAGATTCTGTGGAAGATGTCTTACTCATCTGAAGACGAAACAGACATAAGTGAATCTGAGTTAGACGAGTATGTGGATAGATGCTATGAACAATTGAAGAATGCCCCTAAAAAGGTTCAGTATTCAGATGAATTATACAGGTGCCCTTACTGCCCGGGAAAGAAGAAGCTGGTCTATCCTTTTAAGGATCTTTTTCAACATGCCTCTGATGTTGGCAGTCGCTCAATGAACAGAGAAATTAAAGACAAGGGGAAGCATTTAGGACTTGTGAAGTACTTGAAAAAGGATATTGGTGGGGAAGATATATCATCAGAATTTGCTGGATTATCTATTGAGCTTCCCACAGACGGTGCTGTAAATGACTTGTTTGTATGGCCTTGGATGGGAATTCTGGCCAATGTTGATGTTGAGTGCAGGGATGGGGTTTATCAAGATGTAAGTAGTTCAAGGCTTAGGAACGATCTGGCTAAGAAAGGGTTTAATCCAGTACGGGTTCGATTACTGAGGGAAAAGAATCAGTGTAGATATGCGATAGTGGAATTTAAGAAAGATTGGTCTGGATTCTATAACGCGATGATGTTTGAGAAGAACTTTGAAGCTGATCATCATGGGAAGAAGGAATTTAACATCGCGCCATATTTGGATGATAATAAGTTGTATGGTTGGGTTGCCCGGGATGAGGATTTCAATTCCAAGGATGTATTTGGTGAATTTTTACAAAAGAATGGGGACTTGATGACTGTTCCTGATGTAGAATCACGAGAAATCCGGAAAACTGGACAACTCATCTCCAATTTGACTAACACCATTGATGTTTTGAAGGCCCGTCTTGATGCGATTGAAACCTCACATCCAAACTGCCATGGCAATATAGGATGTCAGAAAGCTGAATGCTCTGATCTTTTGGCAAAGGTAAATTATTTTACTTCATCAGAGAGTAATTGTGGCTCAAACTATTGTCATTAAGTGCATGTTTCTCAATACTGTTTTCCTAGTTTTGCTTCAATTCTTCTACAACGTGCAGGATGAAGACTCTGGAGAGCTGAAGAAACTGTAGATTTAGTTTTGTTGATGAAGTTGAAGACCATGTTTTGGCATATGAAATCTATGATAATGCAGCATATGGTTCGGCTGGCTGTACTGTGAATCCTCTTTCGTCTTAGTTATTTTCATGCAAGAAATTTCAACTGAAATGACTGTTGTTAATATGTGACCTCAAAGACGCAGTTCTTGTGCTAAGTATTCTATTTAAATGGATTCATGGTATATTATTATTGCGATTTTTGATTGACTTACCAATGGCTAAAAGTAGGAATCATAAGCTGATGTACTTGGATTTAGAATGTATTCTCCTCCTTATGGCGATTTCTCATGGCTGGTTCAAGACTTCAAGTTAAACTGAAATTCATTTACTGAACTATTGTGGGAGAGAAGAAACAACAGAACTGAAAAAACAGGCCGAACAATAAGTTTGCTTTATTTCTAATCATTTCTAGAATCCTATATACTAGCTTCTTGTGAAGAGAAGGTGGTGTTTCATGCAAAATGGAGTCGGAAGAGGAAGAGGATGAAGATGCGGACGTAAGGTGATGGATATTGCCTGAGCTGCCTACGTGAAAGAACTTGGTGCGTGCACCATGAGCGCTCGTTCTCTCGAATAATGTTATCTAGCATCGTGATGTTAGAATACAAGTTTAGATGACCACATTTGATAGGTCCAATTAAATGGATCATGTCTTTGTGTTTAAATGTATCTATCGTTAAATGCTATCTAATTACCACTTGGTGCTAAGCATTAAAAGGGCTGAATAGCATTACTACATACTCTGCTACTCTAGCATGCGCCCCAAATGACACCCCGACTTTCTGTTGTGCGAGAGAATCGGGTTGTGGCACGAACGGTGGCTATGTCGGACTTGAACTTCTACGTTTTTGAAGATAATTTGGGTGGCTATGTCGGACTTACTTCTATGTTTTTGAAGATAATTTGGGAACTTTTGAAGATGAATCTCAAGGGTTTTCGGGAGTCTATATATATGCCTAGTCACGAGACATTGAGGGGTTAATACAATTTTTGAGAGAACACCAATACATAGGGTTTCAAGTTTAGAATTGAAGATTGAAGAAGATTTCAAGGTGGAGAATGGACTTTCGACTACAGGATTCCATGAGGAATTTTCAACAATCTTTGTTTTCTCCATTAATTTCACACAATTCAAAGTGTGTATAACTCCACGATGGGTAGCTGACTTTTTTGTTTGGAAGATGTAGCCTAGTTTGAGTGCTTATTTCCAATTTTTGAGTTCTTTAATTATGATTTCATGTTTAATATTTATCGCTGCTTTGATTGCTTTTCATAATTTTTGCCGGTTCACGAATTGTTAGTGAATGCGTGAATGAATGCACTTAGATTTGTTTTGATGTACATAGAGATATACTAAATTCTCATGTTTAAGTTAGATTTTACTCGTGAGATTAACAAATACTACAACTTGGTAGGCAATAATTACCATAACTTGGTAGGCAATATTAAATTGGATAATTATGGTGAAATCAAGAGTCCTAACGCTTCTCGATCACTTCAGCATTATTTTGAATTTAAACTTAGTTTTGTAAAAATCACCGAACCGTTTAAGCTTTAAATTTGATTTAAGTAAAAGCTAGGATTAATTTGGTTAATACTTTCTTCGTGGAAGCAATACTTGATTCATTATTATATTAGCGGTCGATTGTCGCTGATGAGTCGACTGCTATGCAGTCGTCAGTCGACTACTTGACGATTGCATAGTAGTCGAATATGTTAGCTTTGTCGGTTGTCGCCATTGCTCGCTACACAATTGATTGCACAATTTTGAGTTTGGTTAGCGAATTTTAGTTCTGCATCTCAATTAGCAATTCTTGAGCCCTAGTAAATTTTTTATTTTCCTGCTCACCACCTAGTACCTTGGGCGATTTTGATATATTGGACGTGGTCTAGTGTTTTTGAGCTTTAACCAATTCTTTTTTAAGTTTTGAAAGCTCACCACTTGGATCGTGGAGCGATCCTGAGCTTTAGCCAATTTTTTTGATTTTTTTTGCTCACCGCATAGCCCCTTGGACGATTTTGATGTATTGGACGAGTGGTCTACTAATTTTGAACTTTAACCAATTTTTTTCCGTTTTGAAAGCTCATTAATTTGAGCTTATAACCATTTGTTTTTTTTGCTCATTGCGTATCCCCTGGGGATATATGATGTATTGAGCATGTGGTCTAGTTATTTTGAGCCTTAACCAATTTTTTTATTTTGAGCTTTATAACCAATTTTTTAGTTTTTTTGTTCATCACTTAGCCCTTTGGACAATTTTGAGGTACTAGGCACGTGATTTAGTGATTGTGAACCTTAACAAATTTTCTGGTTTTGGAAGCTCACCGCTTGGACCGTAGAGATTTTGAGCGTACAACAAATTTTTAATTTTCATGCTCACCACGTGGCCCCTTGTTAGCATGCTAATTTTTTAGCTTGTTTCTATCAGTTGCTTTTCGCTTGTCATATGACTTTCGTTTGTGAGTCTATGGCTCTCTTCCTTCGTAAAGACTTTTGTGAGCTTATCCGCTTTCTCTGCGTCTACATATTTGTCCCCATTTTCAATAAGTCAAGCATCATCTCTACAAGGTTCTTTGAGAGCGACATTTTAAATGCCTGTTTTCGTGTCCTGTTCATTAAAGCGGTAACCACGAAAGACATCTGAAGTTTTTTAATGCCAAGAATAGCGAGATTGAATCTGGTAAAATAATCGTACAAAGGCTCATCTTTCTCCTAAATAGCCTGCATTAACCCAATGACTATCCTCCTCTTTCTCTTGCTAATCAAGAGATACGCCACAAAGATCCTGGAAAGCTCATCAAAAGTTTTGATAGACCAGGGTGCCAGAGTAGCTGCCCAGTCTCTAGCTTCTCTCATCAACGTTGGTAGAAAAGATCGACATATTATTGAATCTGGGGCTACATACAACCTCATCAAATCAACGAAAGTCCGCAAATGATCAAGCGGATTCGTGACTTCTTCATATGCTTCTATCATGGGTTGTTTAAATGTTTAAAGCCTTTTGGTAGAGTGACTGCCATAATTTCAGGTGCGAAGGGGTCTTTTTCCAAAACCATTTGTCTATCTTTCCTCCTTGATAATGCATCATCTATATTTTGGCGTTCCAAGTCTATCACATGGCTTTGAATTTGTGGATTTGGGACTATGTGAACTCCTTCTGGAGGTTGACGTCTGGTTTGAAAACCATTTCTTGTAGAGTACGAGGCGGAGGAACCCCTTGGTTTACTACTATTGGCTGAATAATCGAGGGGGCAACTGTTTGTGCAACTTGAGTTGGTTGCTCATGTGTATTTTGTAGTGGAACTTCTGTTGGATTAGGGACTGGGTTATCGCTCTTTGAGCCTAGTTTTGCAAAGGAGCCATCATGGCTGCTAATTGAGTATCCAAGATGTTAAATTGATTCTATGTTACATATTGCGGTTGCGGCTGTGCAACAAATTTTGACTCTGTCGTGTTTCCAACCAAGCGCATATCACTTCTAGTTCGCCTTTTCGACATGACTTTTTATGTCCAGAGTTCCCACAGATGATGGAGTGCTACTCGGGCATCACTAAGGTTTCATAGGATCTTTGCGATCCTACAACTGGGTCCTTTTCTGGAAGGCACGAGTGGAAGTACTAGGGTGGTGCGATGCGATCAGCTTTGGAAGAAGGCTCTCTTGGTTTGTGATGCACTGCTTCTATAAAAAGAAATGGTGATCCGAGGCGATGAGTTTACCAAAAGAGGAATGGTACAGGTCGCATTGACAGTGACGATGAGGAATCAGAATTCGGACCATTGGGCAATAAATTTGCAATAAAGGCTGTTACTTCTTCGATGGACCATTTTCCTTTTCCCCAAAGAAATCCCACTAGAATATCAGTTAGGTAGCCTGATTCAGAGCTAGTTTCACTTCAAGCGTAACTTTGAAATTTGTAAATTGAGGAAGTTTTGCATTTAGCTAGGAATTGTTCTCATTTGCAATTGCCAAAAAACTTCACGATGCCCGTTCTGTATATTGGGGGATCGGAAAATGTGCTGCATGGTAATGGAAATATTCTGTAGAAGTGGTGGATTCATTTTACATTCTCTAAGAAGTGTTGAGTGTGTTCGACGTGCTTATAAATTGAGTGTTACGAAGAATGAAAAACAGAAGAGCGAAGTAAAGGTTGTTCTTTTTACCTATTGGCAAACCACCATGAAATGCTCAACTTGATTCAACCACCTATAAAACAAACAAATAAATCTAAACAGAATAACTAGGAGAAAATACCAAATCATGGCCATGAACAAACACTTCTTTCATACTCTTAGGTGTGAATTTAATCGAATTTGCACGTGTTGGCATTGCACCTAACAAAACCTTTACTAGTTCACATTTAGTCTCGTTTGGTAAGGTGAATTGTACAATACTAAACCCCAGCCCTATTGGTTCTCAAGAAGAAATGATCCCACTCGTGCTCTTGTGTTGTTCCAAATGTATAATACTTCCAACTATTTTCTTGATCAAAATCATTACTAGAATTCCTGCCGTCTCTAACCTGTCTCAATTTCTCCACTCTTTCAAGAACTCCTTTTATTGTCAAGTCAAATGCATCTTCAACCGAATTCAATCTAGCCCTTGGATCTGCATAAATCACCTTAGGAATCAGCTTTATTACCTCCTCCCTCATTTCCGATACCTTTTTTCGTGGAATTCGTGATAGAACTTGCTCAATTCTTATGCTGTTATTTTTCACGTCGTCTTCTGGTATGAGAACTGAGTATGTAGTGTAATCTTTTGGCAGGTGCCATAGATATTGGACATAGGCAGAAGCTGGACTGAAGAAAACCGGAATACAACCAGCCAAGATTGAGTCGAATGTTGATCGCCTTGTGAATGAATCCCCCGGAGGCTGCAAGCAGAAAACTGAGTTTTGAAACATTTTCATTACATAAACTGGTTTAATGCATTTGTTTCTGCCGTTCCTGTCGTTGCATTCAAGCAATTTGCATTTTCGCCTTGAGGCCGTGCATTGCTCCATGATCTCACTTCGGATTGAATCCTCCAATTTTGGACGTGGTGCACCAGCAAACGAAAACAAGGTACGCCTTTTCATTCGTCTCATTTTGTTTTGCCATTGATAAACTTGATCATCACTTGATGGATGGAAATAAGTCGGATATGGTATCCCAAAATCATTCTTGTTCCAAGGGCTCGACTCGATTGTTAACATTGTCATGTTCTGAGATTCAGACAACAACATAAGCTTGTTTCCCCAAGCATTATCCTCATCAACTACTCTTCTGAAATCCCACGTAATTCGACCTGCAACCAGGAAATGATCCATCCCCCCCATAGCATTCCACTCTGGTTTTTCCCTTAGCCATTTTACCAAATGAACAGCATCTGAATCTTTTACAGAAGCGTTGTAAGAATCCCACAAGTGGCGTGCAATGTCAAGCCCTGCGTAGTATGGGATGTAGATGGCTGCAGCTTGAGTCGAGTCATTTGTTAGGCATTTATACTGTTTCATTCTGTTATGGAATATAACTTCTAGTGAGAATTGATCAGTCACAAACCAGCCAGTGCTCAAGAAAATCTTTTGAGGGTTTCCAAGGGCTTGGCCAAGCCCCATGTTCGCGAAATATTGGCACATATCAGTCCATTTGTTCAATAATTTGCATTGCTTAAGCAAATCATCATTGAATCTACTTGGCAGATCATGAATATAAATATATCGACCCGTACATGGATTCAATTTCCTTCCACTTTCAGCCCATTTTTCTTGATCTTTATCTGCATACTTGTCCACTTGTTGCACTATTGGTTCCAATTCTTTTTGAAGTCCGGCAAGATCCTCGACTGCATCGTTATTTTCTTCTTTCTCAGCAAAAACTGCAGCATTTTTCGACGTATCATTGACATGGGACATTATGCTAACATTTTGAATAGAATCTGAACCTAAATATACTACAGAAGTTGGTTGGTGGTGGGATATTGAAGCAAACCGATGGAGAGAAGACCAATCAATAACATAAAGCCATAGATACCAGGAAACAAATAAGACCAAAAATACGAACCAGATTTTCTTTCGAGATCTTGCAGGAATTGAATTATTCATATTCACTCTTGGCGTGGTTAGTAGGGATGATTAGATAATCTTGTTCATTATATTGTACATAAAGAAAAAAAATTTGGCAGAATGTTAGACGACAATGGACAAAATATTTTTCTTGAAATAGACAAATTCTTTCCTTGGAACAGTACAGAAATTGTTTGAAATGGTAAGAGAGCTAGAGAGAATAGTAAGAGAAAAAAAAGGGACTATGAATGGTTAATTGAAGGGACACCATTTATATTCTTCCACTTGTCTTAATTATAGAAATATTTAACGTTATTTATGTCAAAAAAGTCTAGGTACTAATTTCATATGAGTGGGGGATTTTATCCTTCATTGTCACCATATTCGAATATGCATTTCTATGTACACTAAAGCTCCGTTTGATATCCATTTTTTTCCTCATTATAATGAGAAATATGACCGTTGGAGTTACTTTTTTGAATTGCAATGATCATATTTCTCATTATAATGAGAAAAAAAATTGAGAATCAAACACGCGCTAAATATTTTTAGCAGGGTGAATATTTTATATATCTTCTATATATATAA